>JAVQKC010189926.1:0-11115 GCA_036025475.1 Philypnodon macrostomus | reverse complement strand
GGTTGATTTGAGAGCATGGCTCACACCACATTCACCCCAAACCTTGACCCGGCCCCTCTGTCTCCACCAGGCACTGCCCATTTGTGGAGCATTTTTCACATTTTGGCTGTGGGTTTACTATGGATCTGGCCCAGGTGTTTAGTTACACTTTAATGGCCTGAATAATGTCTGGAGTTTAGTTTGTACATCTCTGCTCAGCTACAGCACTCAGCTTGATAGGCTTAAAATAGAGATTAACAGAATATAGAAGATTGGTTCAGGCTTATGAGACATATGTGATTTAATTAAGGACTGTAAATGGCAGACTGTCTTTACAATGCGTTTTGAAGGTGGTCCAAACTGAGTCTTATGCTAATCTGTTTGGGTTGTGTTTATACAATTGTAACGGATTGTAAGAGGTATTGTCGTAATGACTAAGCCCAAAAACCCTCAAGCAGACATGTGTTTAATATCGCCAACAAAGGCAGGGGCAGGTCTTCTAGAGGTGGCTGAGCAAAGGGTCAGGGTAGGTCTTCTGGAAGTGGCTGATCGGAGGGTCAGGGTAGGTCTTCTGGAAGTGGCTGAACGGGGGTCAGTCAGAGTAGGTCTTCTGGAGGTGGCTGAGTGGGGTTCAGTCAGAGTAGGTCTTCTGGAGGTGGCTGAGCGGGGGTCGGGGCAGGTCTGAGCTGGGGGTCAGGGAAGGTCTTCTAGAGGTGGCTGGGTGGGGTCAGTCAGGGAAGGTCTTCTGGAGGTTGCGGAGCTGGGGGTCAGGGTAGGTTTTCTGGAGGTGGCTGAACAGGGGGTCAGGCAGGTCTTCTGGAGGTGGCTGAACGGGGGTATTGCTGGTCAAAGGTTCCACAAAGTAGGATTTTGAGTTGAGTAAACGGATAATCTGGTGAAGAGTGGAGGAATGCTGAGCCGTCTTGTACTGCAGCAGGTAAGTTGATTGGTCAGCTGATGCGGAGCAGGTGTACTGAAGGGATAGAGTGTGTAGGTACCAAAACTGTCCAGGTCCAGGTTGTGGATGCTTGTCACAAATCACAAATATTATGGTTATGAGAAGATATAAGATTAATGAACACATTATGTAGATAATAATTTTACTAATTAAAAATAAAATATAAATATTTAGAATTTATTTTCAATATTATCTACGGCTATAGCCTCTCCAGCAAAGGCTAATCTATGGCAACACCACTTGGACAAACTACTATTTATGTTCATAAAACCCTCATAACTAAGCTTTTAAAACTCTCAAGGGCAGAGAAATTAAGCAGGTTACACAGAGGAAGCCAAAATAGTTCAGATGTGATTGTATTTATGATATGAACCAATACACCATATTAACATTACCACCATGATCAAGTGTGTCTCTCCATGCCATGGAGAGGCTGGCCGTAGGTGATATTTAAAATACTTATTTTATGTTTAGTTATTAAAATTGTTTGAATGTGTATCTAAATAGTCCTCTTACAATCTAATGTTTGTCATTTTATTGTATGTGATGTCAGGAAGGGGGAAACACTAAAGTCCTGACAGGTACGCTACTTTTGATAGTTTGTACCTATTGAACTAGATCCAAAAATGTAACTCTGCTAACATGAACTATATACATTATTAAGAGTGACTTACATTAAACATTGCTCTGAAAAAAAATAATTTAAAAAATCATGAAGTTCAAAAGGGGGTTCAATTCAGTTTTTTTTTTAGAGCACAATAATGTTACTTCTCCTTCTGTAAAACCATATCTTTATAGCTTTTTTCAATATCAAGAATTCATACCCAGTCAGAGCACTTTTATTACAGTAGTTACTATTTCATTCAAAACCAAGATGCCCTGTCACAACGGAAAATGCCAATTTAAGGGTTTTTATTCAAATATGGTTGTTAAATGAAAGTATAATGGTGAAGTGTGTTTGTCAGTAGTATCAGTAGTGTAGGTGCATGTATGGATGATTGATAAACAATGTGACATGAGGGTGTTGTACTGTACTAGATCAAACAAAAGCAATGTGATGTGGCTCAGGTGAAGAGAGAGCGAGAGAGCTGGCTGGAGGCGGGCCCTTAATCATTGCGGAGCATTGTGACCTGATGCTCTACACACAGCCATCCAGCCACGCCAAGGAGGAACCTGCACATATTAAACCTTGACTATGGGGGACTATCCTCTAAAACTAAAGTATTCAGAATGGCATTGCCAGTCTAGCAAAACATGGTAGAACAGGGGTGTCCAAACTATGGCTCGAGGGCAAATTGTGGCCCATCAAGCAATTTTTTGTGGCACTCAAGCTTACCTCTCAATTGACCCAAATAGTCGTTTTACCCCATGACTGACTCGATAATAACTAAAAGAAAGAATTAAATGTGTGTCTTTCCACTTTTCTGTGTGCTTATAATACAGAGGGATACTAAGCTAAAACTTGCCAGAACATACAGTATGTGTCCAGAGAAGAGATAAGTGTGAAGTGAAATGGGTCACCTCAGAGAGTAACCCTCCTCAGTATCAGTTTTTGGCAACGTGGCCTTCAGTGAAAACAAGCTTGGACATCCATGTGCTCGAGCTAGACTATATGATGTTATCACAAAGACTTGCAACTACCACATGTAACAGACCAGTCCAACATTAGCATGTGTCTCTAGCTCTGCTTCTATTAATGTGTCCATGTCCCTCACATCCAAACAGAGACACGTGCCACAGGTCCACACTCATCTCATATGTCAATCACACACTCATCATTATCCACAGACTGAACACATGCAGCTGAGAGACGGAGACACACATGAAGATCTATTGTGGCTCTATTTCATGTGCCACACAGCTGCTGCCTCTCACATGTGTTGAACGTATGCAAATGTGACTTGTCAGAGAAGCAGGGAGTGACACCTGGACAGGCACAGTACCAGACTAACTGTAGAGCAGAATCTACATGTGAAAAATAGTAATCTGACAGCTGCTCCAGGCATGACATCCAATACTGAATAGCAAATTCCAATATAAGCGTATTTACCAATACATACTCGAAATAGTTCAAGTTTGTCATCAGTGGCCTCAAGCAATCTCCTTGCTGAGAGGAATTTTTGTCTCTAAAGAGATAAAGAATGATGACGAAGTTTGAGGCCCACTGTGTGTCCATAAATTAGACCTAACCATAAATGACATGAACATTATAAACTGACATTGGTGACTATTTTTGAGCTGACACCTCTGACCACCAGCTCTCTATACACCTCTTTCCAGGGGTCCAGGCTTGTGGTCGGCTGTAACTGTTTCACGGAATGAGTACGGACAACTGGTTGGTGCCAAGTCCCCGGTATACCCCGACTCTCAACACGTGATGTTGCCGACCTGGACTTTAGGCTGCCACATGATGGACCCCGGCTGCACAGAGTAGAAACAGACAACGAGAGCGAGAGTCCAGCATTCAACATAGTATTGTGTTTACCATCTATGTTCCACCATATGTAGTAATTCATATTTAAGAGCTGTCAAAATGTATTCTATATGCTGCTGGTAAGGGTTAATATTTAGTAAATTTAGTAAACACCGCACAGAAAAACACACACCCATTGTTAAAGTGGCAGTAGTTCGAAGGGCTTGGAAAGATACAGTTTTACCCTGAGACAAAGTTTCTCACACACTTACATCCAGAACAGATAAAGCATTTGTGCCTTATTTCCGATCCTACAGTTTTTAATTGAGATAGACGTGGGGATGGAAAATTACACTTGTTAATCTGCAGAGGTTGATGTGGTTAGATAAACATAGTGGGATGATGAATGAATCACTAATGTAAATGATCAGGTTCATTTCTTATAGAAAAATCCCATATAGTTAAATGATAAATTTGAGTTATGATAAAGAATATTGTCTCCTGAGGGGGTGATTTCTAATCAAATCAGACAAATATCTTACATCTTGTAAATTGATTGCTAGCCTGTATATTCATGATGAACTGACTACTGCTCTCTCTCTCTAAGTAAAAAAGAAAAAATGATAGAAACTGCACTTTTGTTGCACATTAGCTCGGTTTATTTTTATGACTGGAAATGAGGCTACCAGTCGGCTGTGCAACCATTGACCGATGTACACTGAGTTGGTTGGTGGGTGTAAAGTTATATTGTTTTGTTGTATTGATTATGCGGGGGAAGAGTGGGGGGGTGGGTTGTTGAGAATCTCTGGTGCAACACAAAGCTGCAACCTGTGTGCAATCTCAAGCCCAGATAATGGCTACACAGTGCATTATTTACACAGCCCTCTAAGTGGAATTGGACAAGCTGTGCTATTATGTAAGGGTTTGAGTACTGAGCACATACATTTCCACATAATAATACAGCTATATTAAAGACATTAGATTTCCAGATACACTGATCAAGGTTAAATACACAAATAAATCACACTGTAGTACATTGTCAAATTGGCTTTATATGTGCAATAAAAAAGCAGTAAACCTGTGATTCCTTACCTGTACGTCTGGTGGTACTCGGGCTCCTTTTAGTGGAGTCTTTTAAGAACTTTTTTTGTTGACACCCAATACACCCAACCCTCCTTCTACACCCGTCACCCTGTCCACACTGCCAGCCAGTCCTAGCTCCAGAAAATCTTCCTTGTTCAAACATCACAAAAAGCAAGCTATTTCATGGAGCCTGCCGAACCTTTAAAATCTGGACCAACCTGACCAAGCCTGACACAAAATCAAATTAGAGACTGGATAAAGGGAACCAATGGCTGTCATCACTGTGCCCAAAAACACTCTGCTTCAAACAACCTCAAAAAACCCTGTTCATCTGTTGTAGAAGACATTTGAATCCTGTGCTGGTTAAGTAGACACTATTCCAAACATACACCTTCTGTGAAAACATCTAAATGTATTTATTGCCCCTTTGACTGTCCTTGTTCAATCTTTCATTCTCAACCTTTAGTTCAGTGTCTATTTCCTCATCTGCTTCAGCTACAGAGACCTTCTCTCATTAAAATGCCCACCTTAGCCTACCGCAATCCCAACCCACTAACTGAATAAATCCTCAAAATATGTACAACTGGACATTTTGAACTCCTGTCCAAAATACTAATGTTCCTACCTAACCGTGCCAAGATCAATTCTCCTCACCTTCCTCCTACCACTTAATACATATTTCCTGTAGAAATCCAGGGGCAGCTGTTATAAGGTATACATTGGTACCAGACCCTATGATGTAAAGTCGTTGTCTTTAGTCTATAGAAGCCAGAGGAGGGACTAAAGTGAAATAACAATTATGACAGTTTACATACTTTACGTCAGGGTCAGATAAAGCATTTTAATTAATTTATTCCTTTATGCCCCAGTGGGCCCCTCCACCTTTTGGGCCCCAGTTCAGTTGCATTACCCTGGATTTATACCCGTGTCTCACGAAGGTGGAACATCAAACGAGCAACTCGTTACCTCAAAAACAGAAATTCACACCGAGGACTTGCATTTCTGAAGCGTCTCATGTGGATCTGCCCTCTGCATTTTACATAGAATCCCGATTATTTGGGTAAAAAAAACAGGCTAAACAGACCCACTTCATAAGATGGAGCTAAAGTTCATTTATACTGATTAATTACTTACCCCCAAAAGCTGTGGCTATACAGTCCCATGCCTTGTGTCTTTGTGTATCCTCATAAAACACGTGCCTGGGGTTGTAAACAACTAAATTCCCTCGTACAGAGATGCTGTTTATTATACCGCTACGTGCCTCTGACCTTTTATTTTGAAAGTGTATTGGAAGTTTTAGTTTTGCAACTCCGGGCCTATAGTTCCTCTTAAGCCGCGGGACTGGCAGCTCCACTCGAAATAGGTTTCAATCCTATCTGGAGCAGTGCCTGAAAGTCCGCGGTGTGAATTGAACTGATTGCAGTGATTGCAATAGAAAGCAGTTCACCAGCAGCTGCCGTTCTGCTGCAGTTCTTAACCACTCTCCGGTTGTAAATTGGGGTTTAGGTTATGCCCTTCATGTGTGCACCTACAGCTTTACATTTAGTATTTTGCCTTCTTGATTTATGCCTGTTCATCCCAAGGATCTCAACTAGGAAAGTCCAACTGAGATTGAGTATCTCTTTTTCAGGGGAGTCCTGGGCCCAGTGGGGAATCTACTGTACATGTTTTTAGTGGTGGGGAGAACACGCAAACTCAACACAGAAAGCCCCGTTCTGGGAATCGAACCCTGGACCATCTTGCTGTGAGGCAAGAGCGCATGTGTATGAGACATGGTTTCATTTAGGACACAGAAGACACTGTACCTCACAGCAAGTGGGTCCCAGACCGGGCAGTCGGGGTCCTACGCACAGCCGTGGTGAGTGCTGACTGACACTTTTCTGTTATGATCTGATTAAAACATTGTCCAAGCACCATGATGAAACTCCTGCTTCTGCAACGCCAGGATGTGTGCCCAGGCTCGTGGTGCAGTTTTTGTCAGTCCTCAGAATTATAAATACTCCGCTGCATTTTAACCATTTCACTTTTTTTCCTCTGCAAAATGTATCTGGGCCGTATTCTGTAAAGTTTTGGCAATGCATTCCAATCAATCACAGACAAAATGCTCCTGAAGCTATAAATAAAATGCCCAACCAACCTCAAAAAGTCTGTTTCTTTGATAAAAAGCTGCACGGTGTCTGGGACGACACACTGACTGGACACACATGAACTGGAATCTGCGTGCATCAGGAGGACGCAGGGCCTTTAGTGGGGAGTGCTCACTGTTACTCCCTAATCAGAGGTTTGCCTGATAAAAATACTTTGTGTGGGCCATGTCTGTGCCAGCGCTCACATGGATGTGTATCCAGGGGGAGTGGGGCTTTCCATTTAGCTTGGTGCAGGGAGCTCGACGATTTTCCCCAGGTCTTAAGATTCTAAAATAGCCTACACGCGTTGCTTGTCGTTTTTAAGGCTGTATTTATTTACCCTTGCAACATTGATTAGGCTCATAGCCTTTTAGTTTTTGGCCATAGGCCTGGCACATTTTAATAAAAGGAAAGAACTTACTTACTGATAATAATATGCAAATCATAGCCATGCTTTGGTGAAGCTCAAAATATAAGTCCATGTTGCCTAAATATAGGCAAAGTGGCTCATATATATGACATTGTTTAGTTTGTTAATGCGTTCTGTGAGGTTTGTTTTCCTGTTCATTTTGGCACTGACTCAGAACCACCTACTGAGCTGGCGTGGGATTGAGTGTGCGTTACGCCCACGTTCACATTGATAAATATTTGTACTTGTTTACTTTGTGTGTACACCAGGAGTACGCTAATTTCTTGGTTAGGCATAAGTGAGAAATGAGGGCCAATGACAGGATGTGCTCAGGCTGGATTCAAACCGGTGAGCCTCTGATTGCTGTGCGAACTTTAACCCGCTGTACCACTGCCGCACAAAGACGACATCCAAAAACAGGGGACCATTTTTGCTTCACCAAAAGTCCACTTCAGTTCTGTCTATTTTCTGACCACAAACTGTAATGTATGTGGAAAGACATCTTGCAAACCTGAACCTGAGGGACACAAAAAAATTACCCAGGGAATAATTTGGACACTCCTAAAATAGACAAAAAAATGAATAACTAAATTACCAGAAATGTTTTTATACATTTGAGTAGTTATTCTATAAGTCTATAAGTCAAGTTTTACTTACTGTAATTGTTCCTTGTACATGGGACAAACAAGTAAATGCAAAGTAAATGTCTGAACCATGACCTCCAAAGCAGTTTCCGATGCACTTCAAGTGTGTAGTATTTGTGTAGACCTCGCTTGGCTTGATTTCTCAGCTGAAGAATATTTCGTAGTGTGAGAGGCTATGAGGGGAGCAGAGTCTGTATATTGATTGACTGTCTGGTGTTACAGAGTTGACCAAGTGTGTCAGTCGGATCTATCTTCCTTCCTGCTTAGCTGCCAGACTACATCCTGGGCTTATCTTAACACATCTGCTTTGGATTCTGCAGAATATGATTGAAAAAAAGTAAGTAAGGAGGTGAGGAAGCAACTAGAAAGAAGTTTGTGAAAATGTGTGTTTTTAATAAGGCTGTCAGGATTAACGCATGTGAATAATGAAAATTAATTGACGCGTTATTGATCAGTTAACACAGATTAATCACACTACTGTTTTGGGCGACATCCTGTTATGTTTGAGAGAGCAAAGCAGAAGAGATAGTGACCCAGCAGTCAGAGAGCGAGCAGTTTCACAGAAACAACAGAATTCAGTTTAGACGTCCTGTCGAAAGATTTTTCAGTCTGCAGTCCCCAAATGACCCTGTGTAGAGATGAGGAAGTATCACTGTGACTGTCTGACTCGACCAGAGCGGCTGGAGCAGGGGCAGCGATAGAAGCTTTATGGGGCTAGGGGTGGTACCTCATCTGGGGCCCCACGTAAAAAAAAAAAGAAAAATGATTAATCGATGGACAGCACTATTTAAAATGTAAATTGAACAAAATCCAATGATAGATCATATTAGAACACAGGGAATGTGTAAATTGACCTTGCCAAAGGGATGTAAGAAAATGTGGTAGTTCAGTCGAGCTTTTAAAAAAAAGTCAGCAAACTTGACTCACTCCAAATGTGCTTTATGTGCAATTATTACAAAATTACTTTGAATTTGTCATAATTCCTCATGTAGATATGCAATTTTTAGACAAAATGGAAAGCTACATTTTGATTTATGAGTCTATTGTCAGTCACTATCTCCAAAGGAAGAAACAGACTAAAAATCAATTGATGGCATCCTCTGTCCTTCACAGATGGTGCCACTTCAGTATCCCCTCAGTTCCGTCAGGCTGATGTGCTGAAAATATGACAAGGAAGGTCATTTGAGGGCCTGGTTAGCAAAATAGAAGTGACAGCCATGCCAGTCTGCAGGGGCGTAACATCAGGCAGTACAGCCAATGCCACTGAAATGGGGCCCAGAAAGTAGACGGGTCCAAACCAGAACTAAACTGGAACATAAGCAATGTGTAAGCTAGGTCTACACCAGGACTAAACCATAGTGGCGGCATCATTTTAGAACATATCTGTGTCCACACGGGTCCACTGAAATGCTGTAGTGTGTATGCCCGGCCCGTTGGTGGCGCCGTGAAACTTCTGTGAAAACACTGGGCAGCTCCATGTTTGTTGTTATGGTCAGAGTGCAGTGGGTTATAAGAGAGAGGAGGAGCCACAACAGTATTTCTCATAAACACGGAACCAACGTTTTCTTTCCAATCTGGTTTCGGACTTCCAAATGGCGGTGGATGAATTGCCTATATGATTAAATACTTTTGCGGATATGCCTAAATTCCTGGTTAACTGCATTGGAGAGCATAGACCGTAACATGTGGTCAATATCTGGGGCCAATATGGAAATCCTGCAGTGGGGCCCCACATTACCTCCTTACCCCGAATCTCCACCAAACTCGTGGAGGTGGAACCTCAGCAGAATGTTTCATGGGCGTCAAAAGCGGCAATTCACACCGGGGACTTTCAGACGCGGTTCTGTAGAGGCTTGTGTGGATCTGTTCTCTGTATTTTACACTGAATCTCGGTGATTCGGGTCAATAAACAGGTAAAACATAACTATTTAACAAGATGGATGCAACACTGGGGCATGTCTGCAGATAAACTTAGCACTAGTCTCAAAACTTCATTTATACGTGTGTGATTAATTACTTCCCCCCAAAAGCTTTGGCTATACAGTCCCATGCCTTCTCTTCTTGCCTTCTCTTTCTGTGTATAATCCTGGTAGAACACGTGCCTGGGGTTGTAAACAACTTAATTCCCTCGTACTGTCACGGTTCGCTCTCGGACCGCCCTAGTCCCGGATTTACAGCCGGAGACTCCCAATCCTGGGCCAGCACCACTTTTCACACTCCACCTCTTCCCCCACTGCTCGACTTCCCGCCGGACTCCGGCACACCTGTGTCCGCAGCCGGAGAACGTTAACCGTAATCAGCACGGTATATCAGTCCCCTCTGTGCTCCCTACCAGTGCTGGTTCGTTGCTCAAGTTTCCGTTATTCGAGACTCCGGCAGTTGACCCGAGTTCCCGTTGGTAGGGACTTTTCGGGACGCTACTTTTTCGCTACCGGCCGAAACCGGAACTTGTCCCGGTGCGCGGGTCACTCGGACCGGGATCCCCACATTGACCTTTCCACCCGCGAGGGTACTGGATTTAATGGACTTGTTTCCCGAGCATTGGACTCTGTGACCTGCCAGTTTTATACGGTAGAGTTTTTCTGTTTCCCTTTTGGCTACTGTGTTTTTGAGTTGTGTTATAAAAGACGACCAATCTGGTCGAGTGTTGTGGGCTGCGATTGGGTCCTGTCAACACTCCCTGTGATACGTACAGAGATGACTTGATGTTTATTTCACTGCTACGCGCTTCTCTACATTTATTTTGAAAGTGTATCGGAAGTTTTATTTTCGCAAAGCTGGGTCCTTCCTGTTTTATAGGTTTCAATCCTATCTGGAGCGGCATGCCGCGGCAGAGTCGCTGGTGAGCCACACACGTTGCTGTTCCGCTCCATTCTCCTCTTGCGGTAAACTGGGGGTACCTTGGGTTTTGTAACATTAATATTTAGAAAGATGACAACAGTATATGTTTCTGAGCATGGTTAATACATGGACAACAAGCACAAGCATTGATCTCTGGCATAAGCAGGGAAATCAGAAAAACATGCACCTAAGATATTATGGAATCGCGTCGGTGTGCGTCCGCGTCCGCAGCTCCTAGCTGTGAACGTGATAAATCAAAAACAAATTGCTGGATCAGTTTCAACATTTGCACACAGGTACATACCGTAAAGACGCCAAACTGTATCGATTTGGGTACTTCTTCGATGAATATTAATTAAGTAATTAATTAATAACGGGCCAAAACTGTGAATGCAATAACTCAAATAGTCTTTGCTGGATCCTTTTCAACTATTGCACACAGGTACATATCATGAAGATGCAGAACTGGATTGAGTTTGGTACATCTTCAATTAATGACAATTAAATAATTCCCAAATTAATGTTTTGATGCACTTTTATTGAGCCAATATTCCTGTTGAACATAAACGAAATCGCGTGAATTTTGGCACATTGATCCGGGCAATTGTATACTTAATGTACATAGGCACATTACAGAGGTCAAATAAAGAATGCCTCTATAG
>JAVQKC010189921.1:0-10305 GCA_036025475.1 Philypnodon macrostomus | reverse complement strand
CTACACAAGTAGCTTACTACCACCGGGTGTGACTGTGGAGTGAATGAATAATGTAATGTAAAGCATCTTTGAGTCTTGAGAAAAGCGCTGTATAAAACTAATGCATTATTATTATTATTTCTTTTTTATAAATAAATAAATTAAATTAATGATAATAAAGCCATAACCCCATTAATAACCACATATCAACAATCATATTCTTGTTATTTAATGTAGTTATCACAAATTGCAGCCCTAATAGCGACCTCTAATCGCTTTGCTTTTTCCCACAGATTTGTCCCATATTGTTTCATGGCGAGCCTTGTTTTTACCCTCATTGTGAGCTGGTCCAGATTTAGCTCGGTTTCATCTCTCTAAGGCTAATCCCTCTGTTTTGTTAGTGACACAGGGAGAAGTGCCTGTGCTGTGTGGCTCAGTCCTGCCTGTCAAAGCCCATAACATCTCTCACCAGGATCAGGTTATTGCCCTAGCTCTGTACATCTTTATACTGGATTGCTTCTGATAGGACGTTCTGCTGCGTGTGTGTGTGAAGGTGGTCGTGCCCATATGGTTGCGTGTGCATTTACAACACATGAATGAGTTGGCCTTGAATATGTGAATGGGACACACAACACTGGCTACAACAATTTTTTCTGACCTTAAATTTCAAATTTATCCCCTTTGCATCTTATCCCTCCCATATGCCCCCAACTCATCCTCCTCTCTCCTCCATCACCACACTGCAGTGATAGATGGGGCGGTGTATACGTTAAAGTTTGTGGGCCGTGGTGCACGGTGTAAGCGTGGGGGGAATTGAATGCGAGCAGGCGAGGAGGAGTCTTATTATGTGACCCTACTCCTCTTCCTCTCTGACCTGATAATATTGTTTCAGAGGTCCTGTCCAGCCTCTGCACTCAGGAATTTGTTAGATGAAGAGTTCTACTTCTTAAAGAAAAGCAAGAACTTTAGAGCTTTCTGATTTAATGCTGACCTCATGTAATAATAATACACTGGCCACTTTATTAAGTACACCTTGCACATAATGAGCAGCTTCAATGTGGAATGAGTTCTTCTGCAGAGACTGATTTGTTCAGTCAAACTGTCAATTCTGTTCAGTCAATTCTTTTATCTCTCATATTTGATCACAATTTAGTGGTAAACTACATTTTAAATTGTTATAGTGACTAATTGTACACTATTTGAATGTGTCATGTATGTGCAATACTATATCATGTGCAATAAAAATTCATCTGAAGTATTTTACCACCTGTGAAATACTCTACTTACACCTTATTTAATCCTACTGCACCTTTGTATTTTTTGTATTGTACTTTTTTATTATATGTTTATTATATTGTTACTTATCTCTTTTTTCGCACACTTTTTCTTACCATGTACTATTATTGCATGCTACTAATACTTCATGAGTATCTTAGCGAGTCTAACGTTTCTCCCGATCCAAAGCATTTCATTGCATTTTTTGACCCTGTGTTGAATGTGCATTTGACAAATAAACTTGAAACCTTGAAACCTTGCAACTGTGTGGTGAATGAAAAATCTTGGTTTATCAGTGCACACAAACAACTTTCCATTACTGGTTTGTTAAGTGTACAAAGGCTGCCCCAGTATCCATGTGTGTCTGGTCTTGTTAGGCAGTTAAATGAGAGAGATTTTGGACATAATCCCTGCTCAATCTGGACCCTGCAGCTGTTTGACTCTCACCACTTTATCCATCTGCACGTTTGCACACACACAGCATTGAACTCTATCAGAGCCTGCTTTGGGACACAGGACTGGGAATTGCAAAGAACCAGTAAAGAGTGTGTTGGTATATTTAATTAGGTTTTAACCCTGATACTTTACTTCCATATTATGACTGATCACCAATAGGTCAGCACACCAACGGAAAAATGTCTCCCTAAAAAAATTAATGAAAAAATAATTCACACTTGACAGTATTAAAAAAAGTCATTTCTGTTTGTGTTAATACATGCTTTTGCTGCCTGTTAAATTTTCTTCGTTGGTCAACTGGAAGCAGATTGGCCGGGGGGAGAAAAAAAAAACATGTTGACCTTGTCTTCATATTTAGAACACAGGAGCCGCATTGATATGGCAGCTGTACTGGGGCAGGACACAGAAGCTGCAGCTCCAATCAGATCATTAGGTTAGGCCAAAGAGGGAAGTGTTCAAAGACAAGCCCTTTTAGGAGGGAGTACCCAAGGATTACCCAGAATATATTCATAATATTCAATACAATCTAGTACACTGTAGTTATATAATAATAAGAAATAGGAAAAACTAGGCTTGTGCTGTTGACACCGACAACAAGGTATATATCGGCAAAACGCCCCCCATACGTCTGCCCCATACGTCTGCCCCATACGTCTGCCCCATACGTCTGCCACAACTGGCCCCAACTGGCTCCAATGGGCAACATAATCAGACATTGTGTGATTTCCAAGGTTTTTATATTGTTAACGAGCCATGACAAACATGGAAAGGGTGTATTTGACTTTTTTGATTTGTCTGGATGTTTGTGAAGAATGTTTTTGCCAAATTTTGTAAAATTCCCCAAAACTACATTCTTCTTTCATTCCATAGGGGGCAGTATAGAGGTAACTGCCATCATATTAGTGAGATGTGTTCAGGGCAAAATTTGGCAAAAACGTTCTTCACAAACATCCAGACAAATCAAAAAAGTAAAATAGACCCTTCCCATGTTTGTCATGGTTTGGGGGTGAGGCCTCTTAATTGCTCGTTAACAATATTAAAACCCTTAGAACTCACACAATGTCTGATTAAGGTGGCTGTTGGTTTCAGTTGTAGCAGAATGGGGTAGACGTATGGGGCAGACGTATGGGGCAGACGTATGGGGCAGACGTATGGGGCTGTTTCACCAATATACACCTTGCTGTCGGGGACAACAGCACAGGCCTAGTTTGACCTTCTGTAATGTGCCTATATACATTAAGTATACAATTGCCCGGATCAATGTGCCAAAATTCACTCGATTTCGTTAATGTTCAGCAGGATTATTGGCTCAATAAAAGTACATCAAAACATTAATTTGTGAATTATTTAATTGTCATTAATCGTAGAAGTACCAATTTCAATCCAGTTCTGCATCTTCATCATATGTACCTGTGTGCAAATGTTGAAAATGATCCGGCAATTCGTTTTTGAGTCACAGCGTTCACAGCTAGGATCTGCGGAACCACGTGATTCCATAATATCGTTGTTCTGCCGATATAATAATTACCGGCCAACCTGTATCTTTCCCGTTTTTTCTAAAGTCCTTTCAAAATTGCTAAGCAGTTAATTCAACATCTCAACACAGGTCAAACCTGCTGGTCCCATGCAATTTGGGTTTCAAGCAAACTATTCAACCAAGTCAGCCATAAAAGTAGTGTATGTGCTGTATTTATAGATCTGTGAAAAGCTTTTGATTCTGTGAATCACAAAGTTAACCCATTTAAATATTTCAAATGAAGCTATTAACTGGATTGAATTTTACTTGATTAATAGAAATAGTGTAGTGTTGTCCAAATACAATCGACATAGTTTTGAAAATCTGATGAAATTTAAAAGTGGTTTGGTTGATAAATGCTTTCATGGGCTGCCTCTTGACATAACCAGTGAGAAAAACTGCTTTTGGTCAAAATGTTCTCTCCTTCAAAGGCAGCAACTTTTGGAATATTGCTATAAGAGATTCCTCTAGCTTTGCCACCTTTAAATGCCACCTGAAGGAGTGTCTCATGTCCAGTCAGGTGTGTAATCATAATCCCAGCCAAGTGTAAAATACTGCCTAAGACAACAGCCAGCTTAATTCTAAATGATGCATTTCAGCACTTTATTTCAATTAATTGAAATGGGCCACATGCAATAAAGTCCAGCACATATTTGTATAATACAACATTTATGTATCTATACAATAATTCCTTGCTTACCTAAAATAACTGAAAAAGGTTCCTTCCACCTTGATTGGCAATGGAGGGCAACCATGCCCTCCCCCCTCTGGTTCTGGAAGTAAATTTCCCATTAGTTTTTCTCATAGACTTTTTGAAAAAAATAGCGATGGATAGTAATCAGCTATGGGGTAACTCACAATCATAAAGTGATTATTTTCAATCAGAAACTGTATCTGAATGTTGTAAACAGGCAACACTTTCAATGTATTTCAATGACTTTTAATATTAAAAATATTTTTTAAATTGAAAATAATCACACTATGATTACGAGTTACCCCATAGCTGATTAGCCTCCATTGATCTTTTTATTTAATTGATTTTACTTCCGGAACCAGAGAGAGGTGGGCACTGTTGCGCTCCATTATCTTATTTCTGTGTGGGTACATTTGCTGTTTTTAACAGTGTTGGAAGTAAAATCTGTTTTTACTGTTTTTGGATATTTAATTGCCTATATATCTACCAATTCATCAAAAGTACTTAAAGTGTCAAAGCAGGAAAAATGCTTTATTAGATGCACTTCCATTTTACTTGTACTTTTTTGTTATTGATCTGTTCTATATGACCGTATCTTACCCTCTCCTCATAGTGTGTAGTGTTCCACTGTAGAGCTTATTGCTTTCTTTGATTAATCTCCCTCCATGCTTTCCTGCCTTGCTCCTGCTGCACCGGTCTGTCAGTAAGACTTCCTGTACGTTTTCAAAACAACTCTTCATGTCAGCTTCCTTTCCTTCCGGACCCCCACCCTCCTCATCCCCTGCCCATCCACCCCCCCACAGCTTCACCGATTCTACCCTGTCTTCTATCCATCACTCCCACGGCCCATTTTACAGTATCTCTGCGTCTCCTTCCTCCATCCGTTTTGTGCGCTCCATTACCTTGCTTGTTCGCGTCCCCTTCATCTCACCCTTTTTGCCTGTCCAACCACCTGACATGAATTCTCTTTACCCTCTTACTGTATTTCCCTGCCTCATCCTCGCGTTCTCCCATAATGCCATTCATCTTGGGCCTCCTCCGTCCATCTTCCCCACTCCCTCGCTCTGTCAGGCCCGGCACTTTCGCTCCTCTACCCTCCGTCTGCCAGGCTAGGAGTCTTGCTGACAGTGCTGTTTGTGTGAGTGCTCACCCCCCCCACACACACACTACCTCTTCCTCCGCGTCCTCCTCCTCTTCCTCACCACTTTCCTTCATGCCTCCCACCTCCACTCCCCCAGCTCCAGGCAGGAGAATTAACCTTCCAACTCAGGGCTTAATGACTGTCTATGTGGGGCAAGCGAGCCAATACGCAACCCAGCTGCTAACACCTGGGCCACACACACGTACTGTCAACCCTATCACCAGAAATAATGGACTTAACTCACACTGAATATGCACAACAGTTCTGAGAGGTAGACTCTGTATTTCATTAAATAAACAATGAGAAGCACTAGGAGTGCGCAGACCACCATTTTCCCAAACTTAAAATGGTAGTGCATGACCAGGGATCATCTAGTTTAGGGGTAAATTCTCTATTAAGCACACAAAACAAGCCTTTACAGGTCATTTGGGGCAAAAGTTATGGTCTCACAATGGTATATAATATATATTTTTTATGACATTTTGGATGCTCCCTATCAAGGAACACCACAATAATTTAGTTGCATACAATGGGTACTCCAACTAAGCAGGGTGCCATTTTTGGGAACTCCATGTTGAACTTGACCTCCTGTTGATAAAACCACAACATTAATGGGCAGTCCAAATCCAGACTTCTTTCCTTAGTAAAAAACTACATTTAACGTAAATATTGTATGCTTATGAAGTAGATGTAAGGTTATGATTGAAGATTTGTAAGTATAACTGCTCTCTTTCTTCTGGGGAGTGGGTTGGTTGGTCACTACTTGTAGAAGCATATATTTTAAATCCTTTTCTTCTTTGCACTGTTTAGGCTGGCCTTTCCATTATTAGCTTTTTTATCTACAACTGTGTAAATATGGCAGTTACTTTACAGTTCTCTCTGACAGCAGTTGGTCCATCATTACCGTACGGTCAACCCATGGCACAAGAGAATACATTCACTACATTGCCAGCAAACACACTTGACGCATAGTTAATTGAAAGTCTGTGAGTCTAAGATCAAAGGGATGAAAGAAAGTCACAGAAAACACACATGACCTTTAAGTTGTCTTGCACAAGCCATGTTCAGTATGTTCTACAGTTTAAACTCTTCTATTCTCCAACTAAGGTTTAGTTTGAAGTATATCATTGACAAAAGGGGGCAAAAAAGCAATATTCAGCCCTCCTAAAAAGAAGAAATTCAAAGAAATGAATTCCTCGGCCTACCTCTGTCTCCATCTCAGCAGTGGAGCGGCCCAACCCAGGAGTATTCAGTTAAAGAAACGCCGTTATGTGGATACTCTCGACTTAATTCATTATGCATGAGCATAAATGCTACAAACTAGTAACTGTGAAGACATCCATGTTATCTTGGTATTTTTGAGGCAAGCTTTTTTTCTTTCTAGCCCAGTGCGGTGGTGAAATGCTAAATAATGGGAGCCATGAGAAAATGGAAAAGCGTGTTCGTCTCATTACACATTGCAAACTTATACTGGGAGATCATGTATACATTCTGCTCAAAAACTGAATTTTGTACTGGATTTGGTTCTCTGTGGCCTGTTGTTTTGCTGTTGGCGGTGACCCCATTGTATTACTTCTTATACACACACCTCTCCCCCGATTGCTCATGTCTCCCACAGCTTCTTTATGTTTGCCTGTGTAAGGATTGCTAGGAGTAGGGGGAGTCCCATTGGCATTCTTTAACATCCTCGGTGCTTCGCTCCTGTTCAGAGAGCCATCTGTAGATCAGCCAGACTAAAAAAGAGACGCTCCCGATGCTCAACAGGTAAGCTGCCGTTTCTCTCATGCAAATGCACACACCTATTCAAAGCTTTTTCAAGAAGGAGGTGGTACGCCTTCTCAGTATGTCTGCCTGCCTGGTGTTTTTTCCTTTTCTATCTCAATGCACCCTCGGCAGGCAAATGTGCTGATGGTTAAAAGAAGGTTAACTTTTTTGCAGGTAGACTACGTGATGAGAAATATGGTGAACTCAAACTATCTATAAAGATAAACCATTGTTTCCTTTGGGGCATTTGTTTTGCATGTACCTGTTGTGATGCATATTTGTACAGTACTGTGTCAATGTTTTTGGCAGGTTTGAAGGCAGTCATTTCTTTTGATTTCTATTGTGTTGATTCAAAATGAGCTTTCCAAAGTCCCCTTGTTTACAGTTTTGAAGGCTGTGTAAATCAGTGATTATAGCTGCTCACATTTTTTTTTAATTAATGCCACTTCTAGACAAACTCTTGTACAGGCTTGTGGAAATAAACCTGGTGATTACTGACTTAAAGCCAAGAGAATCACATTGGTAAAGCTACTGTAAAACAGAACCACACCAAAAAGGATGAAAATGTGACTCCTTTTGGTCACAATTTTATAATATACACATTTCTAAACAATTAAGTACATCATTTTGAACGCACTGCGACTTTACAGTATTTATTACACTTGCTCAAACAGTTCCACAGTCTTTTACATTCTGTTAATCATCATTGTTAAAACAGCAATTATTTAGAACATTGCTATAATAATTGGAGATTAATCTTTGAAACTGAGCTGAGAGGTTGTGTCAGTATTCAACTGTATGGCCACATCTGAAGTGGAAGAGGAAACTTAATGCTCTCCATTTTAACCAATGGTAACGGGGTTTTAATGGGAGCTGTTGAGCTGCTGTATGGTGTTATGAAAGACACAATTACAAAGACGAGTAGCACTGAATGTTTGGGTGATGGGTAATGCCCTTGTGCTGAAAGCGACAGGCCTTGTGTCTAGGAGCCAAACTAATTTCAAATCAAAGTTTTTTTCATTTGCATTTGTGTGAACAAGGTCAAAAATATGTGATGGTGGCTGATGTGCTATTTAACTCAAAACTAATGAGTAAAGAGAAACTGATAATTGTATACAATGCTTCATAACCAACCAATATAAACACCTTTCTTCACAGGAAACGCTGCCTTAAGCTCTAAATCAAATGTCTGTGCACATAATTCAAAGAAACCGCATGCATCTTATTATGGAATAGGTACAAATCTATAATAAGGATAACAAAACCACATTATAATGACTGTTTGTGTTTACCTACTTGAGCATTCAAAGACACCAAGATAAAGCGATGATGGGCATTTTAACCTCAAGGAAAAAAAATCCCTTGCTATTCAGTGAGAAATAATTGCCCTCATGCGTTCAAAGAGTAACACAAATGTTTGAGGGAAAAAAAAATAATTGAGTTTGAGTTAATTCTTATCAAAGCCTGTTGAAGTGCAACTAATCGACCAAGGGGAGCTGTTGCCTCCAATTCATTTTGTCTATTCAGATGAGAAAATATTTAGTTTTCAATTAAGTAAATCACTATTATTTGTTTCACTCTTGCAACAGATAAATTGAAGTGATTACACGCCAACTTAGGATCACTAGAGGGCTATTACAGGCTGTAGCTGTCCATGCAGGGGCTCACAGACTTACAGAACCACATGCATTTTTCTCGTTTAATCCAACCCTTGATCTGTGATGAAGAAAAAAGCCTAGTTTGTTTTTTCAAAGTGTAAAGCGCTGGTCCAACAATGCTTACAACAGGACAACATATCAAATACACTCACGGTACACTTCTTGGGTAGACGTTTTACCTGCTTGTCAGCTCAAATAGCTAATCACATCAGGACAGATTTAGGCATTCACATATGTGTGTATAAGACCTACTAAAGAATAAAAAAAAAAAAACAAGAGCCAGAAAGAAGATATTATGGGCATGATTCTGGTTGTTGGCGTTGTAGGTGGACTGGTTATATCAATAAAGACAAAAATATTCAACCTGGGGGCGGGCGATATTGTAAAACATAATATGACAATTTTATTAAGATCAAGATCACAATTTTGCTTTTATCACAACTTTAGTGAACTTTGTACTTTTTGTCTTAGAAGACTACTGTGTCATAAAATTTGACCACAAATTAAACGGACACCTAAGCCAATGTTTCTCATAATACCTAATACTATTTATTTACCTTTTTTATATGAACACTGGCATTGTTACAGTGAAAATGACTGCAAAGAGCAGAGCATGAATGAATGCGCTCTATCACAATTCAACAGGTTAGCTAATTGTTAGTATCGCCCACCCCTTATTCAACCAGTGGCAGATCCCATGGTATAAAAGAGGTCAGAGACTGGTTTGAGATTAAAGGCAACATTAGTACAGATTACTACCCCTTATATCAAGGTCTGCAAAAAAACATCTTTAAAGACACAAGATCACAAAAAATAATATCTGGTGGTCTACAGCAGCAGACCGGTTGCCACTTTATTTCCTACATAGACCTAATGAAGCGGCTGGTGACGAGTGTATGTAATAAGAAAATTATGGACAACATATCCTGACTACTTAAAAAGGGAACTAAATCAAATCATGTATAATATTACTTTATATACTATATTATTAATAGAATCACCAACAAACAAATACTGTATATTAATGATGGTGAATCCCGAATTTCATCTAAGGACATAAGCTTGTGCAGTTTTTCAACAGCAGTGCTATACAATGTATGATCAAACATAGTTCTTTATTTTGTTTTTTAAATCTATACAGAGTTATAAGATAATTACTGAGTTATTATGTACAGTGCAGCTGATCTCAGACTCCTGTGATTATGTCATTTCAAGTTAAAAAGATAAAGTGTTGCCCAACATTGCAGTTCTGGCTAAAAATATAAAATCTCTGTTAAACAAGCCCAGATGAATTATTAATGCTAATGAATAGTTTAATTGATTATGTTGTTGTACAGTGAACTGCTTTTTACTTGAGAAATGAAGCATGCATTCATAAAAAGCCTTTTTTATTCGACCAACATCTTATATAGAATGCAATGTAAAATATATGTTTTATTCTGATCAGGTATTGCATCTGAATGAACATGGGCATCTCATCACTCCAAACTGTGTCTCTAGTGCTGTTTCTCTATACATGTGGTAAGCAAGTAACCAAGTTTGATATGATTTTGTCACTGTACAGACAGGTAGTATATGTTTTAAAGGTGTAGTCCACAACGTTCCTAACTTAAGAAAAGAAAGAACATTTCAAAATGCTTTACCTGACCCTGTTCTATAATGTAATGTATAGGTTATCTGTCATCATTATTATTTTACTTTAGTCCCTCCCCTGGCCTCTACAGCAACATCAAATCAGAGTATGTGACTTTGAACAATAGTAATGGAGTTTTACTTTAGTCCCTCCCCTGGCCTCTACAGCAACATCAAATCAGAGTATGTG
>JAVQKC010189912.1:0-28407 GCA_036025475.1 Philypnodon macrostomus | reverse complement strand
CTGGTTTTAGTCAGAACTCGAGCAGCAGCGTTCTGGATGTACTGCAGCTGTCTTACCGCTCGTTTGGTGAGTCCAGTGAGCAGGCCGTTACAGTAGTCTAACCTGCTGGAGATAAAGGCATGGATAAGAAGAAGTCTGCTGGATTGGCAGATGAAAGCCTTTCAACAATCAAACCTTGTCCAGATGCCCCTTTTTCAACTTTCAGAATGACCTCTACCTGGATGAATGACAACCTTCACCGTCGTCAATGTTTACTAAGGACACATTTTTTTTCTACACGTTATATATATATATATATATATATACACTGGTACTATCTTGTTCATTGGAGACATGAGGATTAATTTAATGGCAACAAATTATTGATAATACCACACCTCAACTCCACCTCAACCACACCTCCAACTTACCTACAAGCCATATTTAGACCCACCAAAACTGCCTCTGTTCTATCAACCCACCCCCCTCCCCATCTAATGTTTTGTCTTCCTGCCTCCAGTCGCCTAATATTAGCCCAGAGAGATGGGGTGCCTAGTCAGCTGGGCTAAGCACTAGAGACAGAACCCCCACACTGAGTCTCGCTCAACCCAGCTATCATTGCCTGCATCCTCCTTCACCAGAACACAACATCATCCCATGAATCTCATCCAGACAACCTTTCAATAAACTCTCAAACGTTCATCATTGTTGTGGCGCGGTCCTTGCTAGTGAATAATAATAATAATAGTGATACAAAATGCCTCAAATACAGTATGTATGTAAACTATCCGCCATGATAATTATATAATATTCCACAACATAGACTGCAAATAAACTGTATATATAAAATGTAAACTATGTGAATAGATAGACAGATAAACGCCATTGGTAAGTCATTGAATATCTGAAAGACTACAAAAACATACAGATCTAGTATTTTTCTATTCACTTGGCTAAATTGGGCTTTTTCCTCCAACAGATTCAGACAAGTCCTGGTTAAAAAAAATAAAAAATAGTGACATTGCAAAAGCTTATGATGCCACTGCGAATGACTATCATAAAAAGCCCAGGGGCAGTCCAATGAAGCCTGTAACTTTTTTCTGGGCCAGGCAGAGTACTTTAGTTCCACAGATGAAATGATAGCATCTGCAGTGCACATTACAAACCACCTTCCCCCAAAAAACAGCAATTCTCTAATCCCATATCCATCCATTTTAAGAGGTCTCATAAAGTCGAAAAAGCAAACAGTGAGTGGTCCAACTGTGCTTGGAAATTTTCAAAGAATCATCATCAATCTTGAGAAGTGGATGCAGCGTCTGAGAAGTAAAGAGACTAAAAACAAGGGTAGGCTAGCCGTGGATGATTAACCTTTTGTGAAAGAGCGCTAACATTAGGGCTGGACCATTGCCTTGAGACAGGTGTGCGTTTGTTTTATCACACGGAACGGGCCTGCTTATGTTTAGCCAAGTTTTTGTATGTTCCTGGAAATTGCTCAAGAATGTCCTTTCATCAAGCAGGAAGTTAAGATAAAGAAAACTAGGGACAAGGTCAAAGAGTGAGCTCGGGGCTGCGGTCAGATTAACTGGAGCAGGACAGTAATCGATTCTACAGTAGGGACAGTTCATCAAGGCATACATTATGGAGAATTTCAAACAATGAGTCAGGGCTCGTGTATGAATGTAGCATTATTTCATTGGCTGCAACTTGACAAAAGAAGCATGTTGCACATAACACAAACCACTTTCCTTATAAGGCTGCATTTTCACCATCACCACCTCCGCAGCAGAATCATCCAGCTCCTCCATCACTACAATTATTATTAACAACCAAATCATCTCACTCTCTTCCATCACCATCTTAGCAGCTGAACCATCTCACTCTCCTCCATCAACATCTCAGCAGTAGAACCATCTCACTCTCCTCCATCACGATCTTAGCAGCTGAACCATCTCACTCTCCTCCATCAACATCTTAGCAGCTGAACCATCTCACTCTCCTCCATCACAGTCTTAGCAGCAGAACCATTTCACTATCATCTATCACCATCTCAGCAGCTGAACCATCTCATTGTCCACCATTACCACCTCAGCAGCAGAACCATCTCACTCTCCACTATCACCACATCAGCAGCAGAACTGTCTCATTCTACTTTATCACCAATCAGCAGCAGAACCATCTCACTCTCCACCATCACTACCTCAGCAGCAGAACCATCTCACTCTCCACCATCACTACCTCAGCAACAGAACCATCTCACTCTCAACCTCAGCAGCAGATCCATCTTACTCTCTGGAGTTTGGTTAGTCCATGCCAGTTAAAAAAACCCAACATTTACATCTGGACTCAATACAATGACCATTACATTTATGAGTAGACCAACAAAATGCCCCGTATAACTTGAATTCACGTGTAAAAACTAAATATGTATCAAATTTTCTTGTGAAGAAATGGCATGTGTTAACGACGAAGGTTAGCAGGAACACTTTACGACAACACAGAACAATTAAGTCCTCTTTCCTAAGCCTGCAAGACAGCCTTGGAGATCCAAAACAGAAGAAAACGCCCACACCCACAAACAGCGTTAATAGTACCATTAGGAACTGTGTGCAGTACTAAAACATGAAGTGAATACTTGAGGGATTCAGTCAGTAATGGTGGCTGTAAAAAAAAGAGCTGCTACTACAACAGAATTTACTACACATTACTAAACGCAATGCCATGGGAAGAGAAGAGAGAGGCGGAGTGCAGATTGTGGATATTTCAATATACAATGTGTATATATGTGTAATCTATATATAAACAATTACATTTATCCTCTCCAGTAAAGCCCAGATATATACATTGGAACTCTGATATTTCTCAATGCAATATTAATCAATATTTTGCAGAGGGTACATTTTAGGTTAGTTCTTAGGACTATGTGTGTATGTAAATTAAGACGTGTGGTAGATCCAGGTGTGTATGATTGCATTATCAAGACATAATGAGGACAGGTGTGAAGCCCTCATCAGCGCCACCTGTACAGACTGTATTCATTCGCACTGCTAGTATGTAACCAGTTTATTGGCATTTGCACATGTCATTTCAGAAATTATGATAAATATGCCTGGTTTAGGTCCAATCTATTAATACATTTAGGTTTAGTCCTGGTACAGATTTTAGTAAGAGTTTAGTCCTTTGCACTAGTCATGATTCTCTCTTAGTTAATAATCAATAACCAAAGCTTCAGAAGATCATATTCTATATTTCTGCACCTAACCCAAAATGTAAAGAAACATTTAACAGAATCTAGGTTGGTGTAAAACTGTGCCTGTGACAATGCCTTACCTCAGCGTCCTGCTTCTGCCAATTGTACGTTTTCTGCAGACGACGCATTGTGGCACTGCTCATTGTGGTCTCTTCAAGCAGGAGTTCCAAGAGCATCACCATCTGGTCCGATGACAACTGTAGACACACAAATGTAACCGTTGTAACTAAATCACCTCACATTCACCACATCAGCAAATCCAAACTACACAAACTAGCAAAAGTATCAAGACTAGCAGAATTATTTATTATATATAATTGCGTGTGGCGGCTTCTATTGCAACACATTTCCATGAACTTTATTATCTTCGAGTTTTATTTGCATTTTTTTTCACTGCTCGGGAGACTAATAAACACCTTATCAAAATCTGTCAGGGTATTAATGCAGCCTTTTAAACCGGGGGAAAGTGGCTCATAATAAAAGCGAGCTGAAAGGGTAATTATATAAATATGGTAAACCAAGTGCATTTTTTACACGCCATTAATATCACAAAGAAAAGGGCACACAACACCAGCGACTATTTGGAGTGAATATTTCAACCGAGAAGTGATTCGAAAATCCGAAAATGCTGCCAGTGAAGATGAAGAAAAGTCAATTCCTTGTGCGCTCTGATTGTGTTATCCTGTGGTAAACCGTAGAAAAAAAGACGAGCTGTTTTCTTGTGATGACTAACATCTTTGGGGAGCGTGGAACTGTGAAGCGGGAGGATTATTCGGGCGATGGATGTGGGTAGATGATATGAGAGAGAGCGATTTGGGCCGGCGTCGTGGGAAGAGCCATGCCCAGCCTTGCCTGAGCTCCCAGTGACATTCTCCTTCTGGTCCCAGTCTGGGATTCAATTAATGGCTGCGGTCCCCCCGGAGAGCCATGTGAAAATAGGTATGTGTGTGTAACAAAGGGGAGAGGAGCATGAGTCAGATGAGGACTGCTGAGAAGAAAGGAGCAGATTTTGTTTTGGTGAGCACACACAATATTTATTCATATTCATTCATATTCTTTCACGGTTATCTTTTTCTTAGGGATTGTGGGTGACTGGAGACTATGCCAGCAACTATGGGCCGTAAACATGCATGTCTTTGTAATGTGTGAGCAACAATAACCTCCTTTGCCCACCATGTGTTGCACAATATATCACAAATGTATTACTAAAACAGCACTTGCAATATATTAGTTATCACCCTATGCCTACAGCTCACACAGATTTAATGGCTGCTGCTATGTGTTTCAATTCTGTTGTCTGCGAAGCTCTTTGATTTTTCCCACAAATTTCTGAAGGCCGCATGAAAGTATTAGCCCCCTATTCCTCCAATGTGGACAAACTGTCTCTATGGAGCGGCTAGGAATAACACTACAAAACCAGGAAGTCTTTTAGCATGTTCCTGCAAGTACTATGGGACTAACACCCAGGCTCAAGCTGGCAAACGCTCAAACCAAACATGGCTATTACTGGCACCGCACACACACAGGCTGTCATTTAACCCACCAAAAATCTGATATCCCACATTGGCCTCCAGCACCAGTCGACCATGGCGGCTCCCTCACCCCTCTCTTCATTTTGTTTTCTGAAGTGGTGTCTCCATCTCTAAGGGATCTCTATGGGGCCCACCGTGATCCCACTCTTTGTAAAGTGAGAAGTCCAGAGCAATTAAACACCCCCTGGTCCATAGTAACCCACATCCCTACAGCTCTATCACATTCTTCTGTTGTGTATGTATGTTGCCATGGAGATAATCAATACGTCTGCTCCACTGTCTCCAGAACAAATCCCTCACCAGTGATGATCAGAAGGTTTGCCATAACTGTGCTCAGACCGATGTGTGTCATGTTTTCATTAGTGATGTACTATGGCTAACAGAAGGTGAATTCAAATCTTCCTTGCACTGTGTAAAGTGATTTTCCAAAGAATCTAGAAGCACATATTTCCAGCTTGCTACA
Source organism: Philypnodon macrostomus (assembly GCA_036025475.1). NCBI lineage: Eukaryota > Metazoa > Chordata > Actinopteri > Gobiiformes > Eleotridae > Philypnodon > Philypnodon macrostomus. Next base: position 23,186 of record JAVQKC010189912.1, on the reverse strand, counting down.
GCCGTAATGGAGCACAATGGAAATCATCAGCAGAGCAATCTTACATCAATACGGGTACATTTACAGTATGCTGTGACATATTATTATCTGCTTGATGGAGGGTAAATGATGGAGTATATTCCAGCAACTATAGGCCTTAGGCGGGCTAATAGGACATTAGTTAATTGCAGAAGTGATGCAGAGACAGATACACATTTGTTTACTTAATGCCAATTCACTTATATACATGATTTCACAGTACTTTTTAAGTTTTTTTTCCTTAATACATTTTGAAAAATGTCAAGTTTTGAAAGAAACTATCACCTTTAAGTGTTGGCTGAGATAATGGCTTACTTCCCACCAAGTATGTAGTATTTGTTCACTATTTTTACTTAGTGATAGTGTACTATTTTGAAGTACTTTTGCTTGGGTACAGATGTTGAGTACTTCTTCCACCAGAGATCATTGCTTTATTTCATCTCGTCCCTGTTTCAGTGACTTCTATTAAGACTTGAGTTGCTCTATTCCCACATGACACGCATCCTTCTGTGTCTGCCCTTACTCCAACCTCGTTCCAGTCCTCTCTATGCATTCTTCACATGCATTTTCCGGATAAATACTGTATAATTTCTGTAAACAGCAGGAAACACGATTAGTAAAATCTAATACAACACTTACCAGTACAAATGTCTGACTGGGGAAGGGAATTATAGGGGAAAAGGTGAACTCCATGGCTGAGTAGTCTCTTATTAATGGGTAAAGGCCCTTAGACTCTTACAAACAGCCAGTCTCCATACACATACACAAACCCAGGTCACAACCAGGTCACGACCAACTCTCCCAACAACCTTTAAGAGTCCAGAGGTGAAAACACATTCCACAGTTCATGTCTGTATGTTGGTACGGTTGCACGGTGGCACAGTGGTTAGCACTCTTGCCTCACAGCGGGTCCTGGGTTCGATTCCTCAGACGGGGCCCTTCTGTGTGGAGTTTTCATGTTCTCCTTGTGTCTGCGTAGGTTTCCTCCAGGCACTCCGGTTTCTCCTACCACTAAAAACATGTACAATAGGTTCCCCATTGGGGCTAGGACTCCCCTGAAAATGAGGGAGACTTAAATAAAAAATAAAAAATAAAAAATTGATAAATGCTCAACTACAGCTGCACTTCAACTCCAAACAAATAACTTGGAAAACCAGGACTGGACTATATTAAAAATACTTACAATTTTGCAATAACAATGTATTATCACAACCATATTTAGATTTTGAATTCATTTACTATAGGAATCCAAAAAGTAAAATCAAACTTTATTAACACTGAAACAGCACTAGAATTGGGATTAAATCGTCAGAGTTTTTCTTTTCAATAAGATTTGATTGAATGCTCCAGATACTTATTGACTGTAGCTACATGTAGGGGTGGCGATACGGTAAAAATGTAATATCACGATTTTATTAGGATCAAGATCACAAGACTACTGCTTCAAACAACCTTTTTAACGACAACTTTAATGTACATTCAAACCCAATATTTATCAAATTACTTAATACTACACAGCATACATGAATGCACTGTATCAACAACGACCTTCCCAGTTTAGCAGATTTTCATGACTTCATATCACAACTAGATTTTTTAATCCTACTATTGCATAATATTACTAACTTAGTTACAAATTTTGCAAAAAAATAAAAATGATCTAAAATGTGTTTTGAAATCCTAAAGTGTTGCGGGCTGAGGTAAAATCGTGCAGTCTTAAATTGTCTACAAAACAATACACTCCCAAACCCCCTGCGGACTCTAGCTCCTTTCCCCAGTTTTATATTGAGCCGAGCCTTGGGAAGACTACTGGGAAATTTGTGGCTAAAAACAGCCCCTTCACAAACTGACCTCTAAACCCTGACAGAACAATGACACAAAGATAGGCTCGCTGACTGACAGCTCAATGAGGCTGGCAGAGTAAACACAGGATGTGATGTCCACTACATACACTAAAACACAGCAAGTATATATAGATGGTCCGTTTGTATTGTAGTGTTTAGGTTATATCATGCAGGACTAAATCTCTGGGTTGAGGTCACTAAAGGGAATGGCCCCTTCACATAAATCTTCCTATTTAAAGCAACATGGTGCAAGATTGTCTGCAACTACTCTGCTACAGAAATGTATGAAGATGTCACTAATTCATTCATCTTCTTTCTGTTGTTATGGGTGTATGGAGAATATACATTATTGTGCCTTAGGGCAGCACATTGTCAATGTGAAGGCATAGAGACACACACAGGCTGGCAGAAAAACAATTCACTTTCACATTCATTCACATTTTGGAGTCACCAGTTCTCTTATTACATGCATCAAGTGGGAAGAGCTGGTATCCCCAGGGAAAACTGTATTTGATCATTAAAATGTGTATAAAATGATTTCTTTACTGTGTTCAGATTTGTATATGAAAGATGTTTTTTCTATCATCTAAGGCTACATCGTGCAAAAATTGTGTGATTAAATATTTTGTGATAAAAAGTTAGCGTTACTTTGACAGGCTTCGATGTGTGTTCAAAATAGGGCTGCCAAAAGAATAATAATAATTAAGTCATTAATGATACGACTGGTCATATTTGGATACTGTCCCATTCACTGATCTCGCTCCCATTGGTTTACTTCACCATCCTATTTACTGTAAGCAGAAGCATCAGCATAATGGTAATCAAAGACCACACATCACTTTTTAGTATAAAATATTTGAAAACAAATCATCCATCATCATGCTGCATTTTTTATTTTTGACTTATGGGGGGTAAATGAAAGGCACATTCTGAATTCATGTTTGAAGCTCTAACGCCATCATCATCCATGCTTGCCAGCCATAAGCACAATGTAATAGTGTTTTATGTGTGCCATTTCATGTGTGTGGGTGTTAGTCATGCTTCAGATGCTGCGAGGCCCATTTGTACAGCTCCAGATAAACAGAGAAATGTGTAGACTCAAATATAATCAAACATGATATGGCTTTTGATATTTCCACAATATCAACTCAAAATTCCAACTCCGCTCTAAACAAATGGGTAAATCTTGCATCTTTTTCCCCCTAACAATCCATTACTTGTTCACTATTTCCATGGCAACAGCTTTCAGTACCACTTTGTGTCTTGTACAGTACATAAAGAGCTTGTCTGTGCTTTTCAAATGCAATTTATGCATACATACAGGATTTTAAGTGTTTGGCCCAATGACTGATTCTTTGGACACCCCGATAGTTTATCGTTATCTGAGTTTAGTCATAGATATATAGCAATTTCATTTCACCCATATAGATTACAGTTACATTTTTTACATGTATTGATTTATTGACAAAGTATCAAAAATCTTTTACAGCTTAAGACATATTTGCGGGCAAAGTAAGAAAATTTGGAAATCTGGCCCGCTGGTCTCTTCTCCCTGGTTCCCTTTCATTATACTGTCCTATCAATAAAAAAAATAAAAAAATAAAAAATTGAAATCTGAAAAAAGAGAGTACAATTTCTAAAAAATTTGATCGGTAAAAAAACCCCACCAAAAACGTATTCCAAATCAGAAGACAGAAAAACAGACAATGACTAAGCACACTTTTAGATCTACTTCAAAATCAGAAGACAATTATAAAAAGTCCTAATCACAAGGATAAAATCAAGATTCTCTACGACTATGTTCTATGTTTTTAACCTGCACTACTGAAAGCTCAACTTCACTATTCTTCATCTATTATCATTTTAAATCTGTGTCAAAAGCTAAAAAAACACTGATTGAACATGAGCACTGTAAAGTCTATACGACGACTCTGTAGAACATAAGAAAACCTCACTGTTTGTCCTTGGCCTTTTTAGCGAGATCTAGTGTTGTTTCTATTGCTTTCTTTACCCCCTTCCTTCCTCCCCTCCGTCCCTCTGTGGATGCTCGATGCTTGTTCAGTCACAGTGCATTATAAGGGCTGGAAACATTGAACAACTGTGACATTATAAAACCTAACTGTGATTTCAGAGAGGCCATTCAGTCGTGTTATTTGTGTGTGCGTGTGCCATTTAGCCACTCACCACCTTTTTTTTTTTGTGTCTGACCGCGGGCTCGTAAAAATCACGTCCTGGCACCAGCGGCTAAAGCCCTCAGGTGCTAGGGTTTCACGCACTCTTTATTTCTCCGAAACCCTCCCTCCCACACTGTAAAATGTAACCAATAAACTTTCATTTTAAACCTTGAGAAATTAATTGCCGGAAAAATACAAAGTAACTTCAAAATAATAATAATAATAATAACTTTTTCCTGCAGTGCATATTGACACTTATTATTATTATTATTATTATTATTGTTTTCAACTATGGGACACTCAAATGGAAATGAATTAGTCTGATACTTGGAGACACACTGACAGACAACCACTCACACTTGAAAATTTGACCAGTCAAATTACCCTGGACAATGTTGGCACCAACACTGACGGAGAAGCCTTTTCCAATAGTATGTTGATATTTACCAGTTCGTTGTCCGCTTATTCCTGTCCTGGGCTGCAGGACTGGGGGCTATGCCAACCTCTATGGGTCTGAGATGGGCCACACCTGGATTATGGCCAGTTACTCAACACTCACATCACTGTCACATTTATTCACTGTTAATTCTTTGACACTTTAAACTGAATACAAAGCTCCCTAAGAAAACCATCCAAGTCATTTTTAAGGAAACAAATAGAAGAATTTACTTGGCCTTTTATAATGTGACTGGTTTCTTTGATTTTTTTTTTTTTTAGTTTAAACAGTCAACATTTTACAGTGCTTTCTGCTGGTCTGTTGTCTGTCACCATACCAACAACAGCCCATTTAATCTTCCTTTTACCGAACCCAATAGTGCGTCAGGCTGCACCAATTAAATCGTTCCTTTATCTCATTCTGCTCTGTCCCGTCTTTATTCGGCCCTTGATTTAGGAGGGCTAAACATTTATCTGCCCTAAACTGTGGCGACAGGCTTGTGGTCCTCTATGCCAAGCAGCTGTTAAGGCTCTCCTAGCAGCTATGACAGTGCAAATGGAATCGCAAATAGTTACACTTTTAATTAGGCTGTAACTGGCGCAGCTGCACCCGATTCGAGTGTGATATCGAAACAGGGCAGATGGTGAGGAATAAAGGGAACAGAACGAAAAAACAAAATGACACTATATGGGCCTTGGAGGGATCACAGACACTTTAGACAATTGTACAATAACCTATATCATCTAAATTAAAATTGTGATGCTGTATAGGAAATATTGGAGAAATCTCTGAAAGTCAGAGTTTTTTATAGATTTTTTCTTTATTTTCTACACTGCATTGATACTGATTCATTTCTTATCTTATTGTATACTATATGTTTTGGACTTGGGGGGGGGGGCACAGTGGCTGAAAGCTACCTCTTTATCGCTTTAGTTCTGGGGCTGACATAATCAACAATCTCCACCAAACACACAGGCAAAGTGGATGTCTTGCCCAAGGACACAACGTTACTCTGCACTGGTTGGAACAAGCACTTTTGGTCCTTTTTTTGGTCCAGTGATAGTAATCCGCTTAACCTCCAATGCTAAGATTTGGATAATTTTTCATGAATTGCATACATTTTAATAATTTATTTTCTTAATATAAAAATCCTAGAAATAACTAATTGTGTTTGTATTAATATTCTGTTTCAGTTCAGTTTGAAGTCAGGAATTTCAGAATCCTAAAGTCAAAATTTCCACTTGGAAATTCAGACAACCACTCTTTTCAAGGTAAAATGTATCTCACTGTAAGCAAAAGGTGAACACTATTATATCTAAAAGCTCCAACTATCGTAAGCTGCTATAGATGCTGCAATCTTACCACTTAACACAATATCTATAAATGGATTCTAAAAATGTATGCTGGCGTCATGGATTTTTCTAAACCAATTTTGGCTAATGGATTTTGGGTCATACCAAAGGGACTCTGAAAGGTTATCTGCGAGTGAGCGTTAGCCGATATCGTCTCCACAAACCGCTCTACACCTTCTGTGGCGGCTGCGACTGATGACCTCATAGATACCGGCGGTCTCCGACTGATGACCTCAACAATGACCTACAAAAACAGCGCCAATAATCTGATCAATAACACGGCCATTCTCTCCTTTTCACACACGTTAATCAAAGGGAATATCTGCGTGTATATTTGGTTTCGAGCGGTCGCAATCAGTGCTAGTGTGCTGCCAATGAGCCTAATCAGGAATCACAATGTAGCAAGTGAAGGAGGCAGCGTTTAGAGAGAGTAAGGAAGACAAAAGTGACGTCGTTTTGAAGTTCGACCTTGCAATCACAATGACCGCCTGAATCACCAGTCTCATCAGTGTGTGGCCTGACAGAGGCGAAGTGTCAGGGAGGCTCAACGATCACAATATCACAATAATGAGCAACGGGTATTCAAGACAACACTGGGACAATCAACAAATGATATGAGAGAAGGGCTGGAGGGATGATTTGTGCGCCTGGAGTCAACAACACAGTTTAACAAAATGGGTTACAATCACATCCATCCATTCTGTGACTCACTGAATGATAATTACTACACAACAAGATTACAAGATGTCTAAAATGATGAAACATGAAAACGTTTTTGTTCATGACATGATCAAAAAATGTACTTACAGGCGGTACCAGATGGTGGGAACTACAAACAACTAAGGAATATATTCAGTTTTTTTAAATAAATAATGTTTTTGAAAGTTACTACAAAAAAAAGGCTTTTTCAGTCCTGATACCAATCATGATATATGGGCTTTGTGAATCTATAGATCCCCGATATCTACCAATACTAATCCATAGATCACATGCATGGACATTTCTTTCTTTACAATGTATTATCAGAAATAATAGACCTAAAATATCATATTTATAAAAGGTTGCATAGGCATAATCGTACACTAGTGCGTACGCCTAGTGGCCACAGTTTGTGTGTGCAGAATAATATCCTGATTCATAAAACCCTGCGTGAGCCCACTTGAATGTCATTTGTGCTTTATAGATCCCACCTGGAGTAGAAACATGCGTATGTAAACCCTCCTCATGCCACGCCCTCTCCAGGCCTCCATTCAACCAAAGAAGGTCAATGAAGCGACCCTAAAAATGAGCCGCTGATGAGTGAGTTTACCAAAAAACACAGAAGAGAGGGACGAGCCGATCCACGAAGCATTATGCACAGGTGTTGGAAATGAAACGTGAACGGCGCTTTTCTGATTGAAATAATTGACCCAATAAACTCACCCTCCATCTGTTTATCGTTTCAATGTTTTAGGATCACAGTTGAACAAGATGGTTTATTTAGCTCAATGTAGACAGGATTGGTCTCCACTGTTATTGGGGCTTAATAGATGAAAAATATAAGAGGTCGAGACATCTCCTATTCACACACACTGGGCAGCGCGGTGACACAGTTTTGTCTGCGTAGGCAAAAATCCACCATTTAGTGTATTCCTATGTGTGTTTGATCAGCTGCCCGTTGTTAAGTCGCTAGGTCCCAGTAGCTGCTCTTTTTCATCTTGCTCTTCCTCCATGACCTTACAGTTTACAGGTCTCGTCCAATCAGAGAGCAGCGTGGGGTCACAGTGGGGTCGTAAGTCAGGGGTCGGCCTGAGTAAGCAGACACTGTGGGCCCTGCGGAGAGGCGACTATTGCCTTTAGAAGCCAACGCAAGCATCACTTTCACCGTTGCTGTGTGAAATCCAATGTTTCCTTCAGTTTGGCTGCGTTCATAAAAGCAATTAAGATTGTTAGTGAGTCATACACACACACCTCCAGAACAGGCAGCTTTAATAATCTGTGGCAACCTCCAGTGGAAACCTCCCTCTCCACATGCTGTTCCTTCTCCTTCACTCTCAAAATAAGATATCTAATCATTATTTCATTGTTATTCTCATTTTATTTGGTAAATTAATTAGAATGGACTGGCTCATCTACCTGGAGTTCTCACTTTCTCATTGTCCGAGTTTATGTGTGAGAAAGAATGAAGTAATCTGTAGTGTTAGATTTGCTACCTTTTAGTAAAACTGTTAGTTCACACATTTGATTCCCCAACTTCAGCAACAATATACAGTATGTGCCATCTCAAGCTTGAATAAATAGAAAGGATCAACAAGAGTATCTGAATTTTGAGTGGTAACCCTTGACAGAAATGAAGCAGGTAAATGGGAGTCTATACTGAATATGCAGACCCTTTTGTGGTCTGCTCCACCATTTTTCTTATGAAATAGAGAAGTCTTTGAAAAAGGCATGGACAATGGGGCTGCTGTTAATGTGAAGAGACAAATATGTAGCATTGATTCATGGGCGAGCAGGAGAAAGAGTTCAAAAGGCGACCTAAGTTACTGCACTATACATGTCATGTGTGGAAGTTCACTGAAGCCTATTGTGACACTATAACAATCTCATTGAAATTCAGTCATTTTCGCATCACAATCAGGATCCTTGACTACTCAATTCAAGTGCCTTATTCTCTGATTACTTTTTGACTCTTCAAATCATTGCACATCTTGAGTCTATCTTTCCAAAATCAACCAAACAATTTCAGATTTGAGAGTGTTCAGAAATAGCGAGTGGACTTCAACAAGGTATCTTGGAGCCCTTAAAAAGATATTACATTGGGCCGCACCATCATAAACTAGTAATCTATCATTATTAGTCTAAGCAAATCACTACCCGTGTTCAAGAGAAGTCTGATTTAAAAAAAAGATAAAACATTCACAAAAAAATATATCAAAAAGTGATTGTCTTTTTTCGATTGGCCTTGTCTTTGGCCTTTAAAGCTGTCATATAATCCCATGATTTATGGTGCCCTCAACTGCAGACCTGGGTGTGGCAGTTTCTATAGCCACAATAGGCTTAGTTTACACATATGAAAGAGTCTGGAAATTGCCATAATATACGCTATATAATATACTTTACCCGCCTTTCATCTTTGCTTCAACCATTCAATCACAAATGTATGCATACACTGATCTTTTGTTACATTTAAATTGGTGTGTCCTGCCAGAAACATCAATCTGTAATCTCAATCCAAAATACATCATCCCATTGGAATTTCACTGGCACTACTTTGGACATATTTAAGGTGCGCCGGTCCGAAATAGCCTGGATTTTCATTTCCTCCTGTCATTTGTTCTGCCCTGATCCTGTGAGGTCCGCCTTAAACATTAGCACATGAGAAAACAGCCAGACTGAGGCTTCCTATAAGAGCACATGGATAAATATTATCAATAGGGCCCCACTGCTTTTGATTAGAATAATTACTGGGGGGGAATAGGGCACACAGGAGTAGTAGCCAGTGCGGAAATGAGGGAGGTAACATGGTGATTCACTGTGTGCTTTGCAAGAGTGGACCGGAACAAGGGCTGCAAAGTGAAACATATACATTGATTGTGCTTTTCAAAATATTTAGCAAATCAGTATCAGAGTCTAATCCGAGAGATAAATGAGTGATCAAGCCACCAGAATGTATAAAAGCAGTGGTACGCACATCATATTTAAGCCTCAACTGGAGCAGGACTAAAACTGAAATAATATCAGAGCAAAATCAGGAATAAAACTTCCAAACCAAGTAGAACCAAGAAAACTTTTGTCAAACAGGGCCATATCTGAAAGAGTGAAAATGTCCAAGGCCGACACTCCCCCTGTTTTGCAATTACACACCTGTTGACAACCACTGGTCAGAATATACCGTACATTTCAAGTCTGTTGAAAAATTGGATACTAATATACCATATAGTTATCTACGGTATATGGTACTAATATGTTATAACTTACAGTCTCACATTTCAAGATAGAACTCATTTGAAAGCCGTAGAAAGTGGGTGACTGGGAAAGTAACTAGCCAGGAGGTCGTCCTTTTTCGTTAACTTTTGTGACAGTAATCGGCCCAAGGATCAAACCCACAACCCCAACAAGCTCTAATCACTCATCTACCTCTCCATATTACATAATAGACATATTTTAGTGTTCTTTCCCATTCAATGCCAAGTTACACAACAGAAAATAGAATTACCTTTCACAAAAGAATTTATAAAATGCACCAACAAAATCAAAAGGGCGGCTCCAAAGTGTTTAGAGAGGAAAACAAACACAGTGTCACGTAAATCCACATGGCTCGTTCTTACATTGTTCCCCTGACTTTATGAGTGGCTTAGGATTGTAAATGTCAGCATACAACACACAGGCTGCGAGGGTTCGTCCGTTCACGCCGGGGTTTAGCCGGTTGACAACAATAACAGCACCGCTGAAACGTCAACACGAACCGGCTCTGACCTCCAGTGTGGAGTGATAGCATCGACTAAGGAGGCAAATGGAATGAGAGCCGGGGAAAAACACACTGCTAAAGCCAGAGCAGTCAAAGGAAAGGTCATAGACTTGCATACGTGGAGACTGCTATGATGCATTTAAGGACGACAGAGTAGGGTAGGACGGCATTATATTAAGGAAAATATGTGATAAATAGATATGACCTTCAATATTTGAATGTCACCTTTGAGAGTGTATTGCAGACATGTGCAGCCGGAGGGCCAATTATGGTACAGAATGAGAATCTACATGGTCCTCAGTTTGAATGAAAAAAGCTATTGCCAATGATGGAAAGAAAAAAATATCGGTACTGATGGTTGGTGTTTGACACTATCACCATCTCAGCAACAGAACCATCTCACTCTCCTCCATCACCACTTCAGCAGCAGAACTATCCTATTTTTCTCAATCACCATCTCAGTTGCAGAACCCCCTCACTCTTTTTTATAATCACCTCAGCAGCAAACTCACCTCCATCACCACCTCAGGAGAAGAAGCATTTCACTCTCCTCCATCCCATCATTTGCCATACAAATCAAGAGGGCACTGCTTGTCTCATTCAGTAATTGCCTTTTGATACCCCTTAAATCATTGTACAGTCTTGAGTCTGTGTTTCGCCGTCTTTGAATGTTAGCTCATTGTCTTATAATAGAAATCAATGCTGGTCGTCTATGTTTTCTTCGAATAGTCTAGAACCTTAGATACCATCCACACACACCATGGCCCCAAACACACACACTCACTGCAACAGGAAGAAAAACGAGGCAGATATTAGCGGATGACAGGGGACGCCGCAGAACACAGGGGACACAGAGTCTGTAAAAGAGAGCAATGGAAAAACAGATGTCCAGAAACTCAAGCTGCCTGTTTACATTACATTAAAACCAGCCTCCCTCCAAGAAGACCAGATTGTTGTGTGTTTTTTTGGTGATAAAACCGACCAACACATGATACAGGGGGGCTTTTATACTGCCGCCGAGACTATGGTTCTTGGCAACAGCTTTTAACATGTGTCTGTCTCATTGTCTTAAAACTGGATTACATGAGATTTTGCGGAAGATTACGCAGGTTATTTGGAGTTGTCATTTCCTGGCAGTGTGGACCAGATGACAACATGTCTTTTAAGTGAAATACAGTGATATGAAGTGTTCTTACATTGTCTTACAACAGTTTTAAGCAAGCACAAAAGTGAGTTTATTTTATACATGATAATGACATGACCATTGGAGGAAGATCACTGAGGATTAATGGCCAATGAACTGCCATAGTCATCTGTAGCTTGTTTGTTATGGCTTCCAATTACAATGTATGAGCTGGTAGTAGCTTGGCATGAAGAAATGGCAGACTATTGGTGCAAAAAGAGTATACAATGATTAATAAATATTGGCTATAACAATCTGCTTGACTATATAGCAAATCAAGGGGTCAGAATGGGGTCATCATAATGTTGGACCACACAGGAATCATTCAAAACGTATATCTTGTATTAAAGGCGTCTCCTTTGTATTACCAAAAACCAGTTTCTGGCTTTTTAAAAAGTTTGTTCTTCGATGTTGTGTACGTACTTATTGTGGGAGTTATATTCTCCATACAAAATAGCATAGCCTTCATTTTCAGTCAAATATTTTAAAAAAGACAATTGAAATCAGCAAAACACTGACTCAAGTAGTCTTAGGGCAGTCTTGCTCAGTTGAATGTGGGAGGAGGTCAACTGAGTACAAGACACTGTGTGTGTGTGTGTGTACAACGAATTGTTATTGCTGTCTAAACTCACTGCAAATCATAATTTTCAGTATACAGAGTACACAGTTGGGATATAAAAAGCTGTTTTTATACTAACCATATCCTATTCAAAACATATAGACAAATCAAAATCTGGAAAGTGCATTTACATTTTTTATACCCGTTCCATGATTTTCAGGATTATCTGATGCCTGCACAGTGTACTCTTTTTTCCAGAACATTGTTATTCTCCATATCAGTGTTCCTGGAAATGTTCGACATAAATTTGATTTGAGACACTGGCTTGTATTTTCGGTATGATATCTGAACAGTTAGCCGCTCCATCATCATTTGCTCCAGCCCTACACATTCCTGCTCATACTTTCGGGAGGGAAAAAAATAAAACTATATTCATAACTGCATCTTGAGCCAGACTGTCTCGGAGATATCACACTACAAAGAGATCTGGAAGACACTAGCTTATTGGTTTCATGTGCTGGGGTTTTAATCGTCTTTGGCATCTGCAGGCCTAGTAGCACACAGTTGATTTCCCCCCACCCCGTCTTATACTGAATGTGTGCATTTTTTGACAAGGCTAATTGCACTAGGACCTTCTCAGGGCTCAGTTGGCTCCCTAGTCATTACCAGGAAAGACAGATGTTTTAGCACTTAGAACATTGCATACATAGAGCGGCCAAACATTACGTACCATACCTCCGAAAGCTATGAGGTGACGCCTAAATCATATTTTTTTATGTGAAAAGCATTGATTCATTTCCCACTGTTTAAAAAGTCTGCCCCATTTAACAGCCTCGCCCAGTATTGAACATGACTGTACTAAATATCTGCTGAAAGTCCACCTGCTTTACGTGCTGTGGCCTCCTGAGCATTTACAGGCTTTTATAGCAATGTATAAAGGTTCCTACTGCTTTTTGGAGTGTGTTTCATGAATCGTTTGCAGCATGTGAATGTACTTAACAATAATAAAAATGTCAAAAAAAAGAAATTCAGGTTGTGACAGTAAAAAAATAAATAAAAATACATATATAATCTAAATGTGGTCTCTAGATGAGAGGCAAAGCATCTTCATATGATTTAGATCAGGTGCAAATGACATCTTTTTAACTTGGCTTGAACTGATGCTTCAAATACATCATTTTGGTACAAATTTGTTGCAGGGTTTTATTCATATGAAGCTGGTCAACTATCTAAACTTTCCAGGTCCAGTATACAAAAATACCACTGAATAAATGTATTCTTTGTATAGGACGAGCCTCGTTGTGTATGCATCACGGTGGCTATATTGCTCAGGGTGTGTTCGCTCTCCGTCTGCCCCTGATGTGTTTTCCATGTGTGCTGGAAAGACAAACACAGCTGCACTTTAATGACACTCAAATGCTTCTGAGATTCAGCGCGCATGTGTGTGTGGACGTGTTTGTGTAAGGGTGTGGATCTTCCTCTTGACCACTTCAGTTAAAAGCCTGTTGGAGCTACTCGGCCATTGTATGACTGGCTCTGGAGTAGACGTTGTTATCATTAGCGGTGGCCTCAGCTCGTGTTGGTGGGGGTATAGTGCATTCTTCAGAGAGGGCCATGAACCTGCCGTGACAGAGCTTCAACCCTCCTCTGATATGTTTGTACTGCACATAGAGCACGCAGAAAATACATAATGACACCTGTTGCTTTAGGCAGAGACTGGGAAAAGGCCACATTAAGACCAACCCAATATATACATATACAAAAACAAAATACCATCATTACTTTATTGGTATACGTGGTAATGAGAATAATAAAGATAAACTAGTAGCATACAGGTAAATCAGCAAAGCAGCCCCTGAAAAGCACCATTTGAAAAGCATATCATGTATACTATCAACAGTACTGTAGACAGTATAAAATACACTGAGCACGTAGTCAATAGAAGTGGCCAGTAAATGCCCATGCGGGACAACATGAAGGTAGATTGTTCTGTCAGAGTCATATCAATCTTGCTTAATGGGCCAACAATCTACAGATGGACCTCCATAAGTGCTCGAATAAAGCAAATGAGAATTATAACTGGAAAGAAAATATTGACTCAGTATTTGATGACATTTTTGAATGGGAGTCGATTGGAGCCAGGCTTCACGGAGCCAAGCCTAACTTCTTCCCCATCAAGTTCAATGATCATGACGTCCATTATGTGTCTATATTGCATCAGCATACAGAGATGACAAAGATGCGACTGCGGGGGGTCCCCAGACACGATGAGCTTCAAATGACCCCGAAAACACGAGTGGCACTGAGTGATGGATGAGACTGGCCCTATCAGCGTCTTCTCCTTCCCTCATTAGCACAACACAAATGGAGCCATCGTCTCACTCCCCTCCACGCTGCACACACAAACCTGTCCATTTCACACACGACACCAATACATTTTCATTTTCTTTGCTACCAATTCTCTTCAAAAGTTTCTGCACTATCACTAACCTGAAAAAGCAGATTTAATATATTTGAAATAAAAGATAATTGAGCATATAACAGCCCTATTGCCTCTCATTTTGGAATTTTATACTGAGATTAAATGGGCGTGACGGCTATGGAGAGGTGTAAATGAACCGCCTGTCTGGAGGGTTTAACATTATTATGAATATTATTTCAGAACTGGTGTATTCAAGGGTTTGAAAAGGCCTCTATGTGAAAGTTTTGCTTAAGTAGATAAATAAAATTATGAAATATTAGTATGGATTGACAAAAAAAACACCATGTTAAATTGTGCAGTGAGCTCCATTCACCCTCAGTCAAACGGACAATTACAATCTCGCAAGCTTAAGAACTAAGCACAACTTTTCATTGAGCCAAGACTGGACTTTCTTGATGAGATTAAATTATTAATTGAAAATCCAGGGCTATTGCAACCTATATTGGGGTGATCGGACGACGCACCAGCTAGTTGAGCCAGTTGCACAATTTTCTGCTGGATTGCCAAGAGCCCTTTTTGATATCTGCAAACCTAATCCTGCCCACCCGCCACACTGCATAGTTAAAATTGTATATGTTAGAAAGCTTCCGAACTATACCTTTACACTGCCGCTAATTCCTTCAACTCTGCTTTTAGTTCAAAAAGCCTGACTCCGAGGACAATGAAGCCTGCTTAAAACCCAGCTGTGTATACGTTCAATTAGCTGCCCCATAGTCCACTTGCCTATTTTAGACCATCAGCAGCAGCACTAATCTTATATAAACAGCTCACTTTAGAGACAGTTGAGTCACACAGCTGTTGTTCTCACCGACTTTTGCCCATCTCAGCACTTTTCTTTTCTCCGGCACAGAAGACCGAGGGAAATGACAAAGCCACTATAAGATGCTTTTATCGATCTGTTGTTTGTACCGCTGTTGTGTTGTTTCTTTAGATGTCCTCTCCTGCTCTCTATCTCGCGGTCTCTCCATTGAGCTTATGAGTGGAGCCTTTTTACTCGATAGACTCAAAGGAATGCACGAATCGATGTTCTTTTAGTAACTTGTGTGAGTGTTTTCATTTCCCTGCTATCGCCCCATCTAGGAATGTCAGCATCACGCGCATAATGAAGTAAACAAAGTGTGACTCGAATGCTGTCCTTGGCTTTTCACAGCTGTCTCTTCAATGCAATTAGGTCCACGGTTTGTGTTAGAGAAAGTCTTCCTTTGTGTCTGTCCATCTGTGGATTCCACCATTTATCACTTTAATAAGAGGCAGACTTCTATAAAAATCCAATACAAAAGTGCTGTTCTTTCAGACGTTACTCAAGGTTATGGGACTGGTGCTTCTTTCAAGTTGTTTTCACAGGACCATTAGAAAGATAAAATTGCCTAAATGCCAGACACTTTGATGTTAAAGTAATGTTCAGTAAATGTGACAACAGTGGACGTCCACCTCTGGTTACCAAGGACTTTACCCAAAAAATCCATATTTTGAGAGTTTAAAAGATTGATGGAGGCTAATCAGCTATGGGGTAACTACGCGCTATGATATCTGCATTGATATGTATACAGTCAAATAAGTGAGGAGCCTTTTTGTTTTAGTTAAAAGATCATCTTCTACCTGTTGGAGCATCCTGGACAATGGTCAGTTAGCTGAAACACTGACTAATGAAAACACACAGTCAGATAACTCGTATTCAGTCACATTCACCAGTTCCCCAAACACATGCATATCTTTAGACTGGGGCAGGAAGCCGGAGTTTCAGCCAAGGCACAGCTATATTCCTATTCTTTACATTGCAAAGATTTACCAGCAGAGACACAAAGCTACTAAGTTGTAACAATACATCAATTCGAGCACTGACATTGAAAAGCTAAACTAAATCAAAAAGCAATTACGTTTCATCTTCTGTGTCGTTATATATGCATAAAATGACTGGAGTTTATGACATGATTCGTGAACTTAGCCTTTATGAGCCGCCGGTCTTACGGACAAACACACACACACAAAATAGCACACATTCAACTCCTCTGGACTATTTCCTCTCCTGATGTGATGAAGTCTGGCCGGAAACAGCCATTTCCTTCAACGTTCCCATCTCTTCTCCGGCATACTCCCTCATCCCTGATTCATGGCCAATAACTCACAGGGCCAGAAATATAGAGGGACAGACAAAGAAGAAGAAACTCAAGTGAAATGTGGTATAAAGGAGTTGGACTGTGGTTTAAAAAACAGATGTGTCCTTACGGTGCAGAGGTCAGAGCTGTTTCTGAATCAAGGACAGCAAAACAACACTACCAGGATGGTGTAATTCAAGCAGAAAGATGGAGAAACATTGCTCACTGTACCAAGTATGAGAAAATAAATCCAAGGGTCAAGAAGTCAAATAAATTGTCTTTAAGGCAAGGTTAAAGACTAGTCCTGTCAAAGCTTACATAAAATGTTCAATATCAAATAGTTTAATAGCTTCTATTCTTTGTCCTAGATTTCTGCACATGGGTGTAAGATTCCCTGACACGGCAAGACCTTTATGTGATTGTTCTCTTTGTACCTGGGTGGATTTTCAACATGAGCATTTAGCATACAATACATTTTGGAAGATTAATTGGTAAAACTACAGCCAAGGCGATAGCAGATTGATAAAGTATGCTCATTTCAGTTCCATTGTTCATCTATGCCACACTGAGCCAACCAGAACCCAGTGTAACGTGCATTTTTTAGATGTTTTTACACATTTTTAAAAACTGATTGTCTGTGAACGACTTTTCATGCTTAGGACTGACTTGAACCACAACTACCAATCCATCAAAAATCCCAGACATGTGTGAAGTGTTCAGCAATCCTACAACTGGCACGGTCATGTAATCTGATCTCGACATTAGGCAGCTTTCTAATTAAAATCACTGCAAACTAATGTACTGTGTCTTCTGTCAGAGAAATTACCATCATTATTAGCACAGAATGAATTATTATATCTGATGAAAAAAGGAAAAATTGATGGACAAGAATGTCAGAAAATCAAAGAACGCATCCAAACAACTCATTTTTCGGAGTCAAACTAATTATTGCGTCCATAAAAGCCAGACACGTATAGATTTTCAGTCAGCGGAATCCAATTCAGATGTGTCCTTTTTCAGTCTTGCAAATCAACAATCGGCCCCACTTTTCGGCTACTTTGACGGTAAACAAAGTGCCAGACTGAAACAATTTCCACTTAGCCGCCTCTTGTGTGTTACCAGAAGCAAGCAGCGGTGGGTAAATGCACGCCACCTGCACACCCCCCAACTGAAGGGCTTTTTGAACCACAAGAGGGCCCGGGTATCATTGCTGAATCCCCATTGGAACCCTTAACATTACCCCCCAACAGCAGCAACAGGAGGGTATCTCAATCAGCACTTGATCTCTGAGGGTTTGCAAAAGCTCCCAGAATAGAAGTTGGCATCTGTGTTGTGCTAAATGTTAGGCTGCACGTTGACGTCAGTTGGGTAAATGGCATGTACGAGTTGAAAACATGACAGTTAAAAAGACGATGATTTTGGGTTGACAGAAATGTTGACTTTTTCACCACCTAGTAAGGCTGAAATAGGTTTGATCTCCAAAAAGCAGCTCGTATTAGAAAGTGGTGCCATTAGATTATACAATGGTAATTTGTGGGCGCAAGGGTAGTAAAGTGGTGATAAACTGCCAATGGTGAAATGATGGTGACTGGTTAGCACAGACAGTTGATAAGCTAAGGAAGATAAGAAATGGGGAATAAATAAACAAGGCCTAATGTTATAGAGGCAATGTTCTACTGCAGCTACATTTGAAGAACTGATTTAACTACTAAGGTTTTGACTAATAGGGAACTCATGCAAAAGTGAGAGTCACTCCAAGAATTGGTGCAATAGTCATTTCTATAGATCACTTTTGGTTACACTAGCTATCTAGATATTAGCATCACAGCATCAAACCTTTAATATTGTATAACGTCTGGCTTTTTATGTTTGTCATGAGTCATATGGAGTCATCAAACGAAAGAACCATACAATATTTCTCTCTTTATTGTATAAATTTATGTTGTGATGCGTCATGACCTCAGAAGTCCTCCAAGCCCAGTCTTTGAAATCTAACCAACATACTTTCAGCACATAGCACTTAACAGTTTGAGGAGCATTTGGAGACAAGCTGTTCCTCTAAACCTGTTGACATTTGTCAGCCACAAACTAGTGCTACATGGTTTGGCAGTAAGGCGCTCCATCCAGCAGGAAGGTGCAGATTTTGACGTGGGAGTAATTGAGGTGACAGCCTGAGTCATCGTCCACCTTTTCGCATCTGTGAAGTTATTATGGCGCAATGAAAGATGTCCCTGTTTTCCAATACATAATAGTCCAGCCCTGTGCCACCCTGTACAATCTGTTCTGAGAATCAGCGTGTGTGCGATCATATGCTGCCTTTTTATCTTGTTGGTTTGCTGCGAATGCGCCAAAAAGTTAAAAATGAAGAATTCTAATTAATACCATGAGGATGAGTCAATGTGTTGCATTAGTTTGGCTGAGGTGAAACTGTTTTTGTGCAGTTTCAGTGAGGTTTGGAATGATGAGAACGCAGTGTTACACAATTTCCTGGATTTGTTTATCCCGTGGAATGGCTAAGTAAACTTGGTCTATTTACAGAAGTGAAACAAAGGTGCAAGGATGTGTCTTCCAGCATCAGTCATATTATACACAGCAAACACATGCTAATTTTAGGTGTGCGTTTGTTTACTGGAGTGTTAATTTAGCGGCTGGCATCACTAGCTTGAGATAACTAACTTTGCCTTCCCAAACTCTGAGCTTTTTCCAAATATGGTAATGACTTCTGGCCCATTTTTGAAAAGTTTTTGTGCAGTTAAAGCAAAATTTGCAAATGTTGCCAGGGAAAATCTAAATTAGGGAAAATTTCATTAAGTAAGCAACTGATGTCAAAAACTGGTGAACGGACAACCATGATAAACACCGAATCGAATGATGGATTCAAATAGAGCATACAATAACCACCTGTTGCCTAAGTACTTTAGCTTAGCCTACTAGCTAGAGTAGAGTTGGGTATGACAGTTAATTACAATGGCCAAAATCCCAGTGTTTCAACAATGACCCCTCTTTGATGGCCCCGCTTGAAATACATCATTCAAACTGTACATGATGAATTGAAGGATGCATTCAGGTACAAGGTATTAGTGGGACTAAGTAGTACTTTCTTTTTTGTATCAGCACTAAAAGCATAACTTACCCTCACATGACCCATGATGGGATTTTGGTGAAAATACATTTTAGAGAGAGTTTTGAATTTTGCACTTTTTTTTTTGGTACTTTTTTAAAATGGTAAATTCTACTTAGATAATGATAACAGAAGCAGAATGCTGATTTTAAAACTTTGGAGAAATCAACTGGTCTATGTGTTTGCTATGAAGAATTTCACAGAAAATTTCACATATGCCATTGTATTATATTAAATTCTGTTTTGGAAATACAGCTTCACCTAACTTGCACTGTATGCGGTCTCCAAAAAGTTTCAGACATTAGATAATATCCATCCTGTCTGAGTGATGAAAAACACAGACCACCACATTGCTGCCAAAAAACTTCTATCCCGAGTCTCCAGCTCTTTACAGCCCTTAAGCCCTATGGGGTTTCCTGTTCTGATCAGCAGGGGCAGACGGACCTGCTCATTACGGCAACCGCAGATGAAAATGAGAGCAAAATGAGGCCCATTACCACACAGGCGTGACTAATATCCTTCTACAGACCCCTCCGCACACACCGCCTACACATGCACACGCCACTCACACGTATAGATGACGTGCACAAATCAATAAAAGGCACACCAATGCAAACATGGAATAAGAGGAAGTTGATAATAAACTTGGCTCTATTAAATTGAGCAGATCTGGGCCTGCTCTATGGAGGGGTTGTCCGAATGTTTCCACGCCGGCCTGTGTGTGTGTGTGTGTATGTGTGTGCGTTCCCTAATCATCTGCGATATCATTAGCGCTAAATGCTACTCGGCCTCAGACTAATTCGTGCTCGGTAAAACTCCCGCTTCAACTATTTCCACTGTCGCCATCGCTTTTCCCTCTCAGTGCTCTCGGTCTAATATTTCATCTCTTCTCATCTCACCTCCCATGTCTTCGAATATCCACTTGGCTCATCATTTCGGTAAGATTGTTAATGGAGTCTTTACGGGAATCTACAGCCGTCTAGTCGGTCTAGTCTTTCCCTTCTTTACCACAAACCTCTAAGATTTTATCCTTGCGTTAAAAAAAGTAAGCAAGCTAAAACTATAAATCCTGCAAATTTGGCATTCATTCATTAGATCAGCAATTATTCACGGCATTAACGATATGAAATCACGCTGGTCTGATTCCGCAGAGCCTACGTGTGAACGCGATAACTCAAAAAAGAATTGCCGGATCAGTTTCAACTTTGCACACAGGTACATATCATAAAGATGCTGAACTGGATTGAGTTTGGTACTTCTACGATTAATGACAATTAAATAATTAACTAATTAATGCGCTGAAGCACTTTAATTGAGGCAATAATCTTGCTAAACATAAACAGAGTTTTGGCACAGTGATCCAGGCTAGTGTATACTTAATGTACATAAGCACATATAAAGAATGCCTCTATAGCGCCCCCATGTTTATGACCCCTATGGGACCCTGGACACACTTACTTTGGCAGAGAGCAATGAAACGTGGTACAGTGATTCTCCACATTGTACCCAACATAAAATATTATTATGACCCCGCCCTACAACAAACAGGAAGTCGGGCATTTTGAATTGAATTTGGGAGGTCAGGTATATTTGACAGCCTCTAACTTGCACATACTTTGCCTAATTAGGCTCTAACCTGAAATACCTAATTCCCCCGGCCCTGAACACATCTGACAAATATGATGCAGTTACCTCTATAGTGCCCCCTATAGACTGAAAGAAGATAGTAGTTTTAGGGAATTTTCTAAATTTAGCAAAAACATTCATCCAGACAAATCAAAAAAGTGATTAAGGTGTCCATTGGTGACAGTTGTAGCAGACGTATGGGGCAGACGTATGGGGCAGACATATGGGGCAGACGTATGGGGCCATTTCGCCAATATACACCATGCTGTCGGGGATGACAGCACAGGCCTAGTTTTGATAACAGCACACATTCTTTGTTGCTTTGTTTGAATATTCTTCTGCAATGTCACAAGATTTATTCCGTCCAATTTTTCACCAAGATCTTGTATTGATGATGGGAGAGTCCGACCACTGTGCAAAGCCTTCTCCAGCACATCCCAAAAATTCTCAATGAGGTTAAGGTCTGGACTCTGTGGTGTCCAATCAATGTGTGTAATTATGTCTCATGCTCTCTTTCACAATTTGAGCCTGATGAATCCTGGCATTGTCCTCTTGGAATATGCCCGTGCCATAAGGAATGAAAAAAAACAATTGATGGAATAACCTGGTCATTCAGTATATTCAGGTAGTCAGCTGACCTCATTCTTTGGACACAATGTAACCGAACCTAGACCTGACCAACTACAGGAGGCTTTTTTTTGGCCAGGCAGTGAAATTAGAAATGTTTTTACTTTTTGTCCACGCCACAATTCATACAGCCCCCCAGAAAAGAGTCAGGTACATATTTTATTTATTTTTGCAATTTGATATGCCATTATAAAGAAAGATGCAGATGGAGATCCTTCACCATGCAGCAAGATGATGGGTTTTAGATTATCTGAAAGTCAATCTCAAGACTTAAAGCTTCTAGACCATGCATTTAAAGAAGGATGCTACAGTGAAAGCCTGAAAAAGTGTAAAAAAAAAAAAAAAAAAGAATTGACAGTTTTGGTGATGTTAGGAGGTCACAGACTTTAAACTATGATTTGTTAAACTAGGAGTTTTTTTATGAATTACATAATAGAGGAGTTCCAAAATTTTAGTGTTTTGGTATTCTCACTAGTCTATGTCTGTAAAATGGGTTAACTCTGTATCATCACCCTTTAATGTCTGTAATGGTGTGCGACAAGGCAACATTTTGTCTCCATGTCTTTTAATGTGTATATGGATGATTTATCCAAGCTGTTGAATGAATGTAGGACTGGCTATCATGTTGGCAATACGACCATAAACCATCTGATGGATACTGATGATTTGGCGATTTTCTGTCCATATAGTGCTGGTTTGCAGCAGTTGTTAAGGGACTGCTTTCAATATGGATTAGACTTTGATATTAAATACAATGCAAAAAAGAGCAAAATCATGATCGTCAGGAGTAAAGAGGACACAAAACTATCGTTCCCTGACTGACTCTGTAGGACAGCTCAAAATCTGTGATGAAGTAAAATACTTGGGACACTACATAACCTCTGACCTGTCAGATGATAGAGACATTTACAAGCAGTGCTGTATGCCAGTGATTCCCAAAGTGGGGTCCGCGGCCCACTAGGGGGCTGCAGGGGGGCCGCGAGAGGTTGTCCTAATTAAATTAATAAAAATACCCGTAGTTTAAAATAAATAAATGTGTACTTTTTCGTAGATAAATTAAATAAATTACACATGTAAAACTGATAAATAATGTAATTATTCATCTGGGTCTGACCTAAATTTACTCTGTTTGTGGCAGGTGGGTCACAGTTGGCATTATAAAAGTTGGCTATAGACCGGAACATAATCATTTTTAGGGAGGGATGCGTCATTTGTGGCGGG
>JAVQKC010189903.1:0-34728 GCA_036025475.1 Philypnodon macrostomus | reverse complement strand
GGGGGGGGGGGGGGATAATGATGAATGGGCTCTATTCAGCATCTTGTACTGAGGCCCCAGTCCTTTGAAAGAAGCATGACAAAGATTAGATGATGTCACCAAAAGGGGTCAAAAGCTGGCACAGAAGTTTAGGCTATATTTATTCATAGCTTGGAAAACACTGCCAGACAATATAAAGATCCTAAATAGAAGTAAATAGATGTCTTGGACATTTGTAAATGGATAAATCCACAAAAGGTCACAAGGTAGCCAGTGAGTGTAAATGCATGTCTTTGAATAGATGAAGGGGAATCCATGGTAACACAGATGGACACGCAGACTCCACACTGTGAGACTGTGGGTCAGCCGGCCATCTCAACAATCATTATGATCAGTAAACCTCAGTCAAAGTGCTAAGCTTTTCTTAATCCAATACTTAAACAAAAACAGCATGAACTTTCCTCTACCTTTTGTTCCCACTGCAAGCACATTTTTGCCATGCCAAGTCCCATATGCAGTGTGGACTGGTACAGGGGCGGGTAAACAACATCCTCCTCCAAAAAGCAATCAACAAACAAAAGAAAATCCATCTCTATGTTTATTGAAATCTTCAACTTTGAATTTGTTGATTTCTGTTCTATAATTTTTTTTCCGCAGACAGTTCCTTATTGTTTTCTTCTAATTTTCCCATGCCTCTCCGCCCAGTCCTGTTTCATGTTTATTTGCAGTGGAGCGGGTGGGAGCGCCCGCCTCTGATCAGCGATGGCCTGTAGTTCACATGCATGTATGGTGTGTCCCCTGTGCGCTCGGGGTCCCGTACGTGGGCAGCTGAAAATGACCTGCTGTGTATATTTGAAAAGGATTTGCCTACATACACTCGGTCTATCGGCATTTACTCAGGGCATATAGATCCAGACTCTTTCCACCTGCGTAAACTTACAAAATGTGGACTTGGTAACATGAGGAGCATGGAGCAGCGATGGTGGCCTGGTTGAAACTCTGACTTCCTCCTTTCCACTGGCGAAGCACATTCTCCTAATTCTGAGCATGCATTTAATATATTTTCTAAAAATCCCTAAACGTTCTATTAACTGCACTCTCTGGGTAATCCACTCTGACTTGCAAGAAAACAGTGTTCAATTCATTTTCAATTGAGATAATCACATGTAGCAGTTAGTTTAATTGCAATTGACAAATGAAGCAGCAAGGACTTAATGGTACCTAACAGCCGCTGAGATGATGAAAACACTATGACGTCATCTAAGTGCACATAATTCATCTGAAACGGCTCTGATGGCTGGGATTATGTAGCTCATTAAATGCCTTTTAGTGACTTTTAAACTAAGAGTTTAACCTGCCAAGTAATTGGTCGTTGGGGATCAGGGAAGTAGATGAACACAGGACTTTTTGAGCAGAAGTCCATATGTGTTTGGAGCTGGATGCTATGATGATGTAAAATGTTTAAAGCAATTGACAGTTTTTGACAAGTCAAAGCACCATCAGATGTGTTTGGAGGAACCAGGCGTAAATACATCACGCAAAACCCTGATGCATGGTGACTCAAGTATTGGGATGCAGAAAGAGATCACTGGCCACTATATTAGATGCACCTGTTCAACTGCTAGTAAACACAAATACCCAATTTTAAACATATATGTGTATTTAAAAATGCAGATATGTTCAAGACAAAACTGCCAAAGTTCAAAGCGAGTATCAGAGAGTAGAGGTCAGAGAAGAATGGCCAGTACACAGTAAGTACAGTCTCGGGATCATAGAATGGCTACAGAAATAATAATAAATAAAAAAACAAGGTCTGCAGAAGACCACACCTGGGCCACTATTAGGTACAAAGTCCACCTAATAAAGTGGCCAGAGAGTATATTTCCTCCGAAGAGATGCACAGGGTCTGGTCCACTCATCCTAATTGTTTGGTTTATTAGCTGTTTCCTGGAAAGAGGAGAGACCTGTTTCAGCCATAAGTGTCTAAGTCCCTTCTTTTTCAAACCAACACTTCCTTGTTGTTTATACTGAGCTTTCCCTTCAGAGAGAGAGAAAAAAAAGCACCTTGTCTTTCAGCAGAACAGCTCAAAGCTATGGGGAAGTCTGCCTGCTGCTTGTCGCCTGGAGCATAATTGAACCTTTGATGGGGGCTATCACTTCGGATTCAGCTGGGAAAACTCACAGTCATTCCAGACGTCTTGGTGGCATTTCATTATCTACACTTAAAGGCTTTCTGCCAATTTCAGCAGCACAAATACCACAATTGTATCTTTTGGCTTGGTTTTCCACCTAACCCTTCACCCAGACCAGAGGAGCTTTTGCAGCCAATAAATATGCATAGCCTTCCTTTTTGGCTCAACACTGAATATAGAAGTTGTCAGGCGAAGTCTGCCGTTTATCGCAGAGATCCACTTGAAAAACACTTGGGGTCATCTTTAAACCATATGTAAGTGAACCCAGGCCAGTGCACAAGGCCACTTTCCAGTAATGACTTGAGTTTTTCTTGGATGCCTTTCCTTCCTCTGGCCTTCATAAAACTATACCCAGTCAATAGATAACAAGATAGAACTGAAAATAGTGAAAGTGAAATATCATAACAAATAGAGAAAGTGAACAATTTTAGGCAGTGCATCATAGATAACAGAATTGACTCACACTAACTGGCCACTTTATTAGGTATACCCATTTACATTGCATCAAGCCAATAGGGTTTAGTATAAGGATTTTATTAGGTACTAAAGTACTAAAGTGGCCAGTGAGTGTAGTTTGATTTTCCCCTTTCATGAATATGTTTGTCCTGAGGTGGTGATTGACCGATTCTAACCACTGCAGATGAAGATGGTGTGGTGCGGACATACCAGGCTTAACACATGTGTCCAGTTAGTATTTGTCCCAAAGGAAGGACCTGTCTCTGAGCATTTGTTTTCAGACTTCCTGTGCTGACACCTCCAGATACAAGTCATGTGTTTCTTTTATCCTACTCACCGTGAAATTGGTGGGAATTTCTCTCATCAATATTTCGCCCCGTCTTAGTCAGCATAGAGTGCCATACATCCCCAATGAACAGCAAAAGATGACATCCCCAATGTACTTGATCCAGATTGGCAATAAAATAAACAAAATGATCCTACACACAACAAGATCAACCTTGATATTTCATCTGTTTTATGTTATGTTGGAAAGAGAGATTTAATGCATTACAATTGGAACTACTTTACAACCCTAATGCCAGCATATACCTTTCAGAATAAGGTGGTAAGAATCAAAAGAATATCCTATAATAAATAAAAGATGTGCTAAGGATTGATAGTTATGATTAGTTCCACAATCCAAACAATCAAAGTGGATTTAGGACTCTTAAAATAAGCAATTTGTAGACATGTTTATTGTTTGATTTGTAATAGACTAAACTAATAATATATTCATTGTAATGATTGGCAGACTCAATAATATGCCTAATGGGAGTTTATTTTTCACTTGGCGCTGTCAAAACAGTGGATTAGCCCAAAGTTGTTGTTTTTTTGACTGAACGATGGATGTCACGAGGCGAGAGCTGACACAAAGCAAACATGACGAAATTACTCATATTTGAGGCCAGTGTATCCGACCAAGAATGATAAATCAACAGATAAACAAAACCATTCGGATTTTGTAAAAGCTTTTTTCCCAGAATCTGGTGGGTAGCTTTGATCTGACCATGTTTAATGGCCTTATGTCTCCCCTGTTGAACACTCGCTTTACTGTCCTGTGGCGGCCCGGACATGTACCAAAGAAACAACAGCTTGAATGGATCGAATCAAGTTTATAATGAAAAAGATGGATAGTACTGAGAGAGCGGGCGGCCCGGGCTTCATAGAGGAAGTCCCAAGAGACATTTGAAGAACAACGCTGATTTTGTCTTTCTCTAAACAACACCAGAAACAGCATTTGGGACCAAAGAGACCGTGTATGGATGGTTCAAGTTTCATGCACTTGTTACGCAATGACACAAAATGCAGATCTGTTTTTGTGAGAGAGAGATCAAGTCAGAAAGAACATTAGAGCTCCATTGTGGCTTTTCCCATCAGGTTTATAAGGCACACAAATTCATTCATCATCATCTACAGCAGGTCTTAAGACTCAATGCTAACAACAAAGCTACATCCTTATGCCTACGTCTTGTCTGTCATTGATTGTTCATTCTCACGGTCCACTCTTCTTCCCCCTGCAGCCACGTGTAATTCACTTAAAGCCAATGTAGCCAGAGCAGAAGTGCATGGGCGAAGGATGAGTAACGCACTTTAGGTCAAAGGTGCTTTGCCAACGTCTAGTTTGGGTCAAAGCAATGGCGCAGATGGGGATTGAGCCCAGCTGCCTCTGATGGCAAATACTGCATCCTGTTAGCGGCTGAAGAGACAACGCTGGTGCCATAGGTTAACACATCATGGGGCAGAAGTCAAAGGGGTCATGTAACCTCACCTGCTCTCCTATTCAGTTGCAGCTAGTGGAACAAACCTGCTGCAATGCCCCAGGGCGGACAGACACAAAAGGCATGCCACACCAGTATGGATGAAGGCTCCCTGTTGCGCTGCCAGTGTGCAATGGCTGGGCTTTTACAAGGGGTTGTTGGTATGTTAGCCCCCAGGACGCAAAACAGCAGACGTGCATGCTTTTAGTTTAGGTTTAGGAACATGTGAATATACATTTTTAGCCACAAGGCACCGCTCAGATCTGGTGCTGCCAATATAACATCTTAATTTTATTAAAACAGTCCAGCCTTGAGACAGTAAACTACTTTGTAAACATAAAAAAGTGGATGAAAAACCCTGGTAAACCTGGAAGAGTGGATGGAAAACCTATTAAATAATAGCTGGGAAGGCTAATAGATGTGTCATGATTTAGCTTGGTAACTGTACCATAAAGAAAAATTCAGGCTTTAATTATACATTTGTAAAAGCTTTATATCATATTATAAAAAAATCTACAGACTAATGCAGAAAATGTATAAAGCTAAAACAGGGTCTCTGTTAAAACAAAACCAAGATAGAACCAGATCAACAGTAGAATTAAACCAAATTCATATTCATACAAGGTGTACAACAGATATATTGATCAAGGCTTGAACTCCAACGATAACTAGAAAAAGTCCATGTACTACCAGTACCACGGTTTGAAGGATGTTCCTTTTACATCGTAGGGCGTTAAATAAAGTTTTTTCTCTGGAGCTGACAAGAACCAGATTGTAGGCCATAAAACCTCATCATAAATAACTAGTAAAGATAATAACTAGTAATAATTGCCTGCTCTAAACTTAGAAATGGTTAATTTATTCTTTGTGTAATTACTATGCATCTTCAGCACATCACTATGTCCACAAACATGGAGCTGTCCAGATGTGCCAAATGTGAAACTTTGAAGTAATTCCACACACACCAGCACCCACACATCTGTCCTCCGCTCCACTTTCTCATACAGCCAACACTATCCCGCCGATGTCGCGATCACCAACCATGTGTCAGCTCAGATCCACATAGACAAATAGAAAAATAAACCAGCGAGGCCAGCTGTCAAGCAGACAATCAAAAAGTCCAGCCGGCAGCACATCCCTTTCATCGACAACGCAGTTCTCATGGGAGAGACCAGGAGAATGGAAAGAAAACAAGACCACTGAAAAGAAAATGAAGGTTTCCTATCAAAAGAGCTGACAGGGTGTGCTCTACGGGCAAGGATAAAAGTATTAGGTTAATATAGACTGATAGATTCATGGAGGGAGCTCACGTTTTATTAACTGCAATGTTGCCAAGGATGTCTATAGTGCAGACTGATGCACATATGAAAACAAAGGTTGTGACTTCTAATACTTCAGTGCTCAATCAAATGCAAGTTCACTTCACTTTTTCCATTTTTCATTTAAAATACTTTTATCTTTCTGTAAAAATGGTTCATATGCTTTGACAGGGTTTCTGTGTTTAGTTACGAAGTCAACGCATCGCTAACTCCTGTGGACAGATCAGGTCACGATTCGATATACGATTCACCATTTAAAATTCACAATTATACAACAACTGTCATTACTAGTAAGCCAGAAAACACAACATTCAACCTTTCTGCAGACTATATATTGTTTTAAACATACAATCCAGTTTTTGCTCTTTTAAAACAAATCCGCATATCTAATCTATTCTAAAATATTGGACAGCCATAATTCAGCTTTAGGCACATCTATTAAAACTTTTCTTGTGATGAGACATTAGCAGCTTAAGGCGACCTGACAGCTAGTTTTAATTTACTCCTCCATAATAAAAACCTCTTCATCTTTCCACCACAAAGCATTTTATGTGGCTTGTTCAACAACGACAACAAAGATGAATAATTTACAGTGGAATTCCTCTGTAGGGCTGCCAGACGAGACAAAGGGCACAAGAAACTCCAGCATGAAGACTACAGTCGGCTGGTTCAGATGCCCGGAGAACACGCTGCTACGAAGCCTGGAGACGACGATGCATAATGTTCAATAATAATGAATAAACTGCCAAACCACAAATAGACGTTATCCACATTAGTCTCTGTGGTCTGGCTTGAACACTCCCTTGTGGGCTGTAGAATAAAAGAAGAGGAGGCAAAGAGGCATTAAATAAATACTTCAGCTTTATCTAAATCAGTGGTTCCAAACTGTAGGGACCACTGTTGGCACATAGGCGCTTTCAAGTGGTTTCCCTCCAAGTTCTGATTTTGGCATAGTTACCACCTGTTTTAGTCCTGGTTTATTCCTAGTTTAAACTTCAGACCTCGCACATGGTGGATGGTTTGGTTAGGAGTAGGACTGTGTTTAGTCCTGGTTCAGACTTGGTTTAGAGTTGATTGTGACTTACCTGTTTTACCTTGTTTAGTCTTAGTATAGTTCCGGTATTGTCTTTATTTATTTATGCTAATAAGTAAACCTTCCCAAAAAAATCAGGCGACTTTACAGGAATTAGGGAAATGAAGTCAGTTGAAGATGCAGCCGGTTCATATTAAAATAATGATGAGCGGTGTTTATTGGATTAAGTGTCTCAATTCCTCGTCTCACGGTGGATTTGAGCGATGGAAACAGTTCACACCTCAGCCCAGACCCACACAGGAAGAGATTAAGTTTATGATCAGCATCTGTCAAGCAGGACTATTATCTGT
Source organism: Philypnodon macrostomus (assembly GCA_036025475.1). Lineage (NCBI taxonomy): Eukaryota > Metazoa > Chordata > Actinopteri > Gobiiformes > Eleotridae > Philypnodon > Philypnodon macrostomus. Next base: position 27,600 of record JAVQKC010189903.1, on the reverse strand, counting down.
GATCTGTTTCACTGGGTTACAATGCACCGTGTGAGGATGAGCTGCATTTGATCAAATTCAAGCATGAAAACACAAAGACGAAACAATGATCTCATTTCTACTGATCCCTTTGTTTGTGTTTCCATTCGAGTACAAAACACTGTCTGTAGCTACTCACAAAAGAGGTCACGCAGAAGGCAAACCCACAATGAGCACCTACCAGGTTCATACAGGGACATCATATTTCTTTCTACTGTTTAATCCATTCATCTTTCTCTTATTCACATTAAGGTAGCTAAAGCCTATGCTGGCAACTGTGGGGCTTATGGGGGTACACCAAGTTAGGGCTAACACAGAGACATAGACCAACAGAACATTTTGAGGAAACATCTTTGTGGCTAATTACTGAACATTTACTCCTGCATTAGATGATCCCCAGTTTAATTCCAGGTCTGGGCACTGTATATTTGACATTGTGAGAACATTTCTAATTTTAGGGTAGCAGGGGCTGTGTTTAATTTTAATATGGTGTAAATGATAGCTATTACAATACAATGTGCCTTTGTAAGTGATCACAGCAAAGCTGAATTTCATGCTGCTTCAAATAGAATTAAATGGTTGTCAAAGTTAGTGTGATGTTTTTGTCCAATAACCAATCACAGAAGATGAGCTAACAGTAAACATCACTGTCGGCCATATTGTTGCCATAAGTTTCAGTTTTGTTTTCCCCATACAACACAACACTGGAGTTGTGAAAATGACTCTGCAGTGTTTCAAAGGTTTCAAGATGTTGGTCATGCACTTAGTTTTCAGTTTTACATTTTGTATATTCTTCAAAGGGATCGTTTATTATTTCTCTACATTTGACCCATTGGGGTTAGAACTTGAGCCAGGATCCTGATAAGAGGATTGGAGATAATGGGGAGTACCCAGAGAAAACACATCCAGACACGGGGAGAACATGCAAACTCCACACAGAAAGACATGCTGAGTCTAAAAATTGAACCAGGACTTTTCTTCCTGGCGACAGAGAAATACTACTTAGTCATTTAGTGAAGGGAGTTATACTAGAGCCAGAGTCCATTTTGTTTTAATTTGCCATATGTGAAATTGCAATAAATAAGCATATTTATCCTAAAAAACATTCCATCTCCCCTCCTCTGCCCTCGATGTGGAGTTAGTTAACTGCTCCTGACAGTTGCTCAGATCAGGTGTCCCTCTGCCACGCGGGGAGGGGGCAGGGTCTAGGTGACCCGTGGCCTGAACAGGAGTCGCCCTGACATGGTGATCAAACTGTGGGCTAAGCTCCTACATGGGCCTTCACTCCGCTGGGGGACAGAACACATCCATCTCTGACACCCTCCGCCTCAGGCCCCAAACCCCAGAGCTCAGGTCTGTCTAGAGATATTACAACAGCAGTTTATCAGTTTAGGGTCCGGACAACTAGCTGTCGATTTATGACTTCTTCTAAAACAGCCACAAAGCAAAATGCCCAGACTGGAAATGAAACCGGTAAATCTTCAGATAGTCGTGAAAGTGCTTTTATGTATTTGTCTTCTTCATATTCTTGCTCTTATCCCAGCAACTATGGGCCTTAGGTAGTTAAAGGGATGGCACAGAGACATACACATACAACCATTCACTCTCACATTTATTCACTGGATGTCACTTATAGTAATCAATTTTTGTAACGCATAAATGTCTTTGGATACTGGAAAGAATCAAGGTTTCCTGGAGAGAACTCAAAATAACACGGGGAGAACATGCAGTCAGAAAGAAGCTGTCTTGGCTAGACTGATGTTTTTTTTTATTTTTTTGCCATCCCATAATTTTGAACCTAGGAACACTTGAATATAACACTGAATATTCTGAATACATATAAGATTCATTGGCATTTTTAAAACATCAGTCATCCACATCCATGGAGTAGTTCTACTGAAGTGCATAAATCATCACAGCAGCTAATGAAACTATTCCTCAAAGTCAAAGCGCACATGAAGCAAAGGAGTGACGTTTACAGATAAACAAAGAGCTCTGGGACATTTCTCCTTCAGAAAACACTGAATAATGTCTTTTGTCTCGGACCAGACACACTCAGTGAACAACTCTTATCTTTCAACCTGTCATTTCTCATCATCATTTTCTCATCTCGTCTCGTGCAACTCGGTGATCAAACTTCATCTGCCATTTCTCTAACTCTTGATGTAATCTGACAGAACAGCTGCTTCACACATTATTGATAAATGCTTTGACAGACAAACACTAAACAGTGAAGTGTGATATTCATCATCACTGACAGTAACCAAGAGGAGCGTGTTTGACAGAGTGCTTACAGAATAGACAGGGCTCTTTTATGGTCTCAAAAAAGGGAAGAAACAGCCCAGGCAATGTATATATTTAACTGGTCACTTTATTAGGCAGACCTGGTAACCTAATATGGCCTTCTGCTGATTCATGTTTTGCCACCTTGATGATGACCATGATCAGAGCTAATGTTGTCTTTATTGTATTAATAGTCTCTAATCTTTGGCATAAACAAGGCATATTCACTAACAGCTGCTGCTCACTGGATGTATGTTTTCAGACCATACTCATGTTTGTATGTGACATTTATCTTTTTCACCGTTTGTTCTTCTTTCTGATGCTTTGCTTGACCTTCAGATTATCTTAAACATGTGCATGAAATCTATTGACTGGTAGGTCCACCTAATAACGTGGCCAGTGAGTGTATGACATGCCAAAACTAAGTGTGAATTTGTGGAAGATAGCGCTTCTTATGGGCAATAATGCCCCATATGTCCTTGTAGAAAGCCTATACATCACAGTTTTAAAATGTTCTTCTCTTTATACTTCTTGGAGGCAAAATGTCATGAAGTGTACCTTAGTTGTTTGACGGATGATGACAAAAGAGTTTCAATCATTGAAAAAGTCAGCAGCTGCCTTTATTTCTGACTATTTAATGGTGCTCAAGGAAGACATACTGTACCTGTAGTTTTTTGTTGGTCACAGCTGGAATCAATTCACAGTCAATGTAATTGACTAGCTAACTAAAAATGCTTTGTTAGTCTGTTACCTATACTCAAAAGCATGGTACATTTTCAAGATTTTAAGGAAATGATATAGTTAAAAAAGAATTATATATTTTTGCGGACAGGATTGAACTCAAGGACTCAGTACATGTACAAGTTGATTCTTTACATGTGTAGGAATAACTGAATAGAGCACTTCCATCGAAAAACAATGCTTTGGTGGAGGTCTGCACTCTTCAAGCACTAAACTGAAATGATTTTTAGTTGAACTAAAATGACTTGTATGTTAAAATATGTAAAAGCATCTACACTTCACGGTCTGTTCCTTATCCCATTGAGCCATATCCCACACATATTGTTCACATACTGTCTTCATGTCCTGGATTGACCAGTTGGGGCAGTGGTCCATTTTGATATTTGTCAAAAAGTTTCACAGTTCAGCCAACCCTGAACCTCACCAGATCTGAAAAGTATTAGCATTAAGTATATCACAGGCTGTTACCCATTTGGTGCAGAGATTTCTAAATCTCACCTTGCGCACATGAGAAGGGCTCAGTGGGTTATTTTATGGATATTATCGTATAGAGGTGCATATTTAAAAAAAAACATGTTGATTATTGTGATAATATTATTGGTCTTGTTTGGGTATGGTTTTTGATGGATAACTTCAACTAAATAGGCAGAAAAGAAGCCTGGATTTACAAGTCTAATTTGGATGTAACTCAAAACCTAAAGGCTAATTCAGTAAAGTTCTGATATAGATTATGCCAGTTTTACTATAACTATAAATTTGCAACACATTGTGGAGCCCTGTTGTAGCGCATGATGACAATGGGAGGAAACATTAAACAAACATTGGTCTCAGTTTGTGGTTTTTGGTAGTGGAGATTTATCAGACCCTAGAGAATAAGGAAATGGAGGTCCATCAGAAACAGCTCGACTCCACCCAAATGATAGAAACTCATCCATCCAAACTACTGCCAGACACTGAGCCAACACATCTCAACAACGGCCTGATTTAAACACTGTTACAACTTGATTGTGTGTCCAGTTTTAACATTAGGCTTCTCACCATAGAAATATGGAGGACTATATGATAGTAACAACTACGTCTGCTGGAGTTTTTACCACTGGCAGTAAAACATATGAGGTGGTGTGATACTTTGCAGAGGGCCTTATGCAAGTTCTTTGCAATAAGTCATGATATTAAAATGGGAGTGATGGTGAGTGATTCTAAATGTACAAATACTAGCTATATTTTGTCCCATAGCTAGTTTTAAATAGTCTCTAAATGGAATATTGCAAACATTAGATTCGCTTACTTAAAGAGTATTAGCCAAGAACATCAGCTGTATTAATACTGACCTTGTTTTCTGAAGAAATTTGGTATGGTGAGTGACAGCTTTAACTTAGTAAATCTAATAACATGCACGTTTATACTTCTGCTTTTACTTTTAAGATGTGGGCTACATTTTCCTTGAGCTCAGTATTTGAAAGCCTCTTAGGCCTTTGCCAAAAAACAGTGTACAATGTCAAGTGTGGACAATCCAGTTATCCATGCACATTACTCTGCTTTCAGCCTGCCTTTAATCACTCATTAGAAGCTACTGTAGCAACATTAGCTTGAGGATACTCTGTAAGTAAAGAAATAAGAAAGTTGAGAGTTGGTTTCTTTTGTTTGCTTTTCCATTTACACCCCATGGCTCTGTTTACCTTTGATCAACTCATCATTACAGACAATTTATTGCTTTTAAAAGACATGAAGACACTAACGCAGGACAGATTTAGACCTGTTTTGAGTTTTTTTCCATAGCGTCTGTGGATAATGGATGCTATAAAGAAATAAAGGCCGACCACGTCAAACAACAAAAGAAACCACTATCATTTACTCACGTTCTTTCAATTTAATATTAAAGTAAAATACTATTCCCATAGGCCTGGAACTTTTAATGTGATTCAGTTGTACAGTGGGGATGTTTGGTAAACAGTCTAATGAAGAAACTCATTCATAAACACAATTCACTGCTGAAAGTGTGTTTACAGAGAGACGAGTGGATTTCCTCAAAGATGCATATGATGTAAGACCATTTAACTGTTTGGAAACAGAGTGGAGTCTGCATGTCCAGCCCTTCACCCCCTACATTTTCACTGGGTACTCTAGCCTCATCCCAGTATTCAAAGACATGCACTGTACATAAAGTTGAACAAATTTGTTTAGTCCCCATAGGGAAATGTGTTCTTTGCATTTGACCCATCCTTCACTTTCGCTGGGGCAACATGTCTAGAGCGAAGAGTGATCAGATTGTGGTCAGAGCTTTTCTGCAGGATTAGACTATCATGTTTTAGGATTATACAGGAACTGGTAAAATTAAATAAAATAAAAAAATAGAAGGAATGTATGTCTTTAAGTACAATTAATGCAACTATCTAGATTTGTCTAGGGTGGGCCCCATCTTAGGCCCATAGTTGCTAGGATAGGTTGCATCTAGATATAGCAGTACACTTGAGCCGCTGTGAAACTATTGCTCTTAAATATACAATATGATAAAAATATCAATAGCAGAGAGAGGGACACGTTCTCAAAACTTAAGCCAAATTTAAGTTTGTCTTTTCACTGACAATTGAACTGTAGCTTTGTGGTCCATGCCAGGTCCATGCCAGGTCCATGCCAGGTCCATGCAAACATGTCCAATGTATGTTCAAATTTATATTTCTACTGTTTCCATTTGTACCACACACACTCTCACTGCGGCCATGTGTGCTGAGCATTCCTGCATGACGCCTCCTTGGTACATTAAAGCGACCCCCCCCCTCTCCCGGCAGGACAAGCTGTGCCCCCCCAGCACACATCCGTTAGGCCCTGGGAGGGGGTCCTGCTTGCTTTGTTCTGTTTGTTTGGATTCTACAGTCGGTATCCAATGGTGGCCACAAGTGCAGTGCCACGTTTGTTGTTGTACTGCATGTGTGTTTGAAGTGTCAAGAAAAGGCCAGGGTTAACTTCCCCGCCATTGCAATTTATGCTACATCGACAATTTCGAAGTCAAGGCTCACTGGGACTAACATCGAATTATATAGTTCTTCCCTCTAGCAGTGGTACAATTTGTGACATACCACACAGCAACTGCACAAAACAAACTGACTATACTGCTGTCCCAAGCTAAAATTAGACCAAGTGCCATGTAACTAAAGTCCTGTGTGATTCATGCTTCATAGAGATCAACTTTCTACATAACACTTTTGTCCATGGGCATAAAATATAATTCACAGTGTGGATAGCTGGTGGTCATCAAATCGTTTACTGCTCACAGACTGGAGTCATCGAGACATCTTTATTTATTTTATGTCTGCAGATGGCGAGACACCAGTCATGGGCACAGATCAAGATTGAGGTTTCAAAATGGTGCAGATAAACTGGAAATAATTGTTGTTGTGCCTACAATTGAAACTGAATAAAGAGGTCAAAATGAGTCACTGTTGAAAAGAGATACAGAAGACTAAAGGTAAAAGCCCAGACAGAATGTGTCATAATTGTCAAGCTGAATATCAAATCCAGGCAGGAAGTATTAGTTTGTGCCATTGTCCTATTTTGAGTGATTAAATGAGAAGCGGGCGGTTTAGGAGAATGACTAAATAAATGACAAATAAAATCAAATACAAACTAACAAGTTAACAATGGCAGGACAACTTGAGTCATAAAATCAAGACAAAACTAATAGTGCAGTTTTGAAAAGATATTTAAAGCTACAGTATTTCTTGTTGATTTGTCAGCGTGGCCACTGTTTGGATATCAGGAAGTTTGCTCATTACAAGCTGTCTGTTTTCGTAATGTGATTTGACAAAGTGCAATAGGGTCACACATCAATCAAATTGATTGATTTGATGATCAGCAGTAAAGGTGACAATAATTTGTAATCAAATTTTGCACCTAGTTAGAACAATAGGTTTCAATGTTTAAACTCCAGTTCTCAATATTCAGTAGACAGCTAAATGTAAATATTGGATTGTCCCATGTAATAATGTTACAAAAAATTGGACAGCTACTGAGCTGAGCAGAGAAAGTAAATTCTAAATGTGTGCTTTGAGTGTTGAAAAAGACAGAGACGGAGAGAAAAAACTGTAAGAACATACCTGTGAGGATGGAGGCAGGACACAGGACACAACATCAGACATGAAAGAAAATAAAAAGAAATAGTTATTGGCGAGCAGTTATAATAAAATCAACTTCAGCAGTTGTGGTGTGAGTCCGCATAATAAAACCTGGACATAAGGCCTATTATTTAAGTCTAAGTTTCATAAGCACTGACATAGTGATCTGTGTGTATCTCTCCAATAAAAACAACCCCCCCAACCACTGCTCGTGTAGCACCTCATTGATTTTCATTTCTTCAACACAAAACCTGACTTTAAGCATCCCGGGGCCACATGCTTAACCCCAACCTTAGCCTCACCTCAGCTTAAACTCAGCTGTACTTTTAACCTAAATACAAGACCCTTCACCGTTTGAATAGCCAAGGTGCAGGGGTAGCAGTCCCACCAAAATACACTATTGTAGGAAATGTCAAATCTATTAAAAAATGTATTTAGTTTTAGTGACTAATAAAAAGTGACAACATGGTTTTCGTCATCGAAGTACCTCAGTTCTGCCAATATTTTAATTTTAATGGTTCTGTTATGTTATTGTTATGTTATTGGGTTTGTTGCCCAATAATGTATCAGATGGGCAATCATAATTTGGACAAAGCTCAAGTTCAGTATTTGTTTGCATCCATGTATATTTTGCATGTCAATACTGCAACTAGAGACACTCAGAAAGCCTATACACTGTCCTGTAGTTTAGGGGTAAATGCTATATCCACAAAAAAGGTTAAACAATAAATAAATAAATAAACACTAAAATCTTTATTGACCCCTGGCTGGATTGAAAGTATCATTTTTGATCATTTTGATAATCCCATTGACAAAGGTAATACATTCAACTTGTTAAGACTGTGATGTGTGGGATAAATGCACTTAAAACTGGTCTTCATATCAGAAATACCTGAGTTATAAGGACTACAGTACTCTAGAAAGATGATAATACATTAGAAGCACATTGAGGTATCTTTCAATGTGGTATTAGTCAACACAAGAGGGAGCCTTTTGGCAGCTGAGATACAGAAAGATCAGCATCAAACATGGACTTTAATTTACTGATAATCTGACACTGACAGGGAATCAGATTGTGTTGTTTTTTGGTAAAAGTCCCACAGCACCATAAATAACATCCCCCATAGACTCAGATATAAGTGATAACCCATCAATCTCCTCTAAGACTTTTTAATGGCTGCATTGTATTGCTCCAGCCCAAATTCAAGACTTGAATGATTTATGAGCAGCAGAAAGTTATTCTTCTGAAAGGAAGCCATCTCTTACTGTGTTGAGGAATTTACAGACAACTATAGCAGTGATCTCAATTTTTCCAAATAACAACTCAAAACATAATCTCGGAAAACTGAACTAACCCTACAGTCAGATACCAATTTGTCTACCCTTCAATCAATCAGTCAATCAACAATCAAGTTCCAATGTTAGGACTAGGGTAGTGGTGTCTCGGGAGGTCAAGCAGGTTGGCTCCCCACTCTCCTTCATACTGTCATTGTGTCCTTGAACAACACACTTCAACAACAACACTAGTGTATGTATGAGCTAGTGTGGTCAGAGATGTAGTAGTGGTATGGCTGTCATGTGTCTGAAAGTCTGGCAGAAGTGGCTAAAAAGGTAGCTTACCACTACCACTGTGTGCATCAGGAATGAATATGTGTGTAATGTATGTGCTGGGGTCATGCATGTAAACTGTGACAAATGTGAAATATTTTAGGGTTATGAGTAAGCAGACTTTTTCCTCTGCACGTGTCTTGGTCCATCCTTATCTCGTCTCTAAGGTCCATCTTATATTACGCTACTATTGCCCATCCATATGTTTTTTTATGCCTGAATAAACATGACCCAGACACATGCTGACAGTCATTAAACTGAGATTACTGTTGTAGACTCTGATTTATTTTAGTGCCGCTCATCAAAGCTACCATCTTTACGACTTTCCTCTGCCCCAGATCTGGATCACTGCGGATCAGCCAAGATCTAGACTTGAATTTGATCTGCTACAAGTAAAAGAGTGGCCTGTGTGGAGCAATCTTCTTCATAATGCAAGCGGACAGGAGAGAAAATGTAGAGTAGATAATGTCTAGCCGTGGATTAAATGCTGCTGCTCAATTTAAAATAATCTGACAAGAGTATAGAACTATTCAAATGTGCGAGGCAAATGCTAATAAATGCACTTTAACTGTTAACAAGTGTTTATCTTTGTTGTAACACAAAATGAAAAGTAACCAGAATGTATTTATTTTTTATATGGATCTGAATAATTGTCTGGATGCAAAATCTATCTTGCCAATGTTGTTGCATAAGCCTTGGTTCTAGTTATCGTCAATTGGTTTAGCTCCACAAACATAATCATTGAGTCTGTCTGGGGGTAGCATGAAGAGACAAAAAGATGTGAGCAGTCTACAAACTCTGATGAAATGAACCTACCTGTATTTTTTAAAGTGTTTTCATGTCTGGATTTACATGTTTCTTTTGAACAATTACTTTGAATTTGAGATAAAATATATACATAACTTAACAGTGTGTCAAACCAAACCTAAACCAGCCTAAAACATTTGCACAGTACAATATGGCTGCTTAACCTATTCCAAAAACACTATTTGGCAATGACAGCCTGGCTTCTAATAAATAGGATACATATCATTGACTGTATATGGGAGCCACATGCATCCAAAGAACAAAATACAGAATGCACTAGTGGTAGTGACAAGTGTAAGTTTTGTGCCAGTTTTAACAGAATTTTCTGTTGCATTGATCCAAGTTTATGGCTGCATCGGTCTGGTCCAATGAAAGTCTCAACTCCTATGATCTTCCTGTGCCCTACATTGTGTAACTGGAATAAAAGTCGCCCATTTGACACGGCTGCATACTTTATGGAGCTGTGTTTCCTCTGGGCCCGCTGCAGTCTGGAGACATAATCACAGACACACACAGAGGTCAGGCCAAAGCAATATGTCCAAAAAAAGGACAAGCTTTTCCAACCACCGGTAGCACAGGTAAGGAAAAAATGCATTTCCATATATTTCTTCCTACATTAGGTTTAAATCTTACTTGAACTGCATGTCCAAAGTCTGGCCATGGGCCCAAACATGGCGCTGAGGTGTATTTTAGACAGCTCACTGGGAAGTGTCAGGCAATATGAATCAAACCAGTTCAAAGGAAATCCATCTGTTATATTTGAATCCACTGAGAGTTGAATTAAATTTAGTAACTTTCAACATTGGAAAATCTGCATTCCTTTCCACTCTCCTATTTCCTTCTATAAATTTTGCATTGGTCCTGGCTATAAATTTTGGGTGTGGTTTACTTTTCTCAAGTTTTTTTTGTTGATTTTCTTTATGTACCAATAAAAATATTTTTTTTTACCCTGAATGAAGAGCCCTACTAGTTCATTTATTCTATTGGTTGTTAGTTAATGTGTTGATTTGTTCTTTTTATCTTCACTAATTTTATCAACCAGTCTACATACTGTATATTATGCATGTATGTCATTTTACACTTTTGGTAAGTACTATATGACTTAAATTAACCACCAAATTTGGTATTCACTGATAAACTTATTTTTTCATCATTTTGTGCACCCAAGAGTGTAATAAAAAGTACAAACTCTTTTAATGCTATACTAACCAATAATCATCCATTCAGACCAGTATTAACATTAGTCTCTGGTCTTTTTGCCTCAGTGTCCCATGCTGTTTTTATTAGCACAGACTGTAACTGAAGACTGTACTACTGCGGACTTGGACACACACCTCAAACCAACTCTAATGTGATTTATAAATCATTGTTTTGGTGTCACTGCAAAAATAACTCTTTTGGACACGGCTAATGGATGACTTTCATGAAAGAAGGGAAGTAAAGCAATACGGAAGCCTGGTGGTTACAGTGATCGTGTGGCGGTCTACTTTAAGTCATTGGGATTATTAAATGTCATAGACTAATGAAAACATTGTCCAGAGCTGTTTTACTGTGACTCCACTTCATCTTCTGCAGCACTGATTGTGAGGTAAGAGTTTGAGTTAGAGCAATGACAAACAAGTTTATCTTGGTCATTGGCTGTAATAAAATAACATAATCATAACAAGAAATATCTCAGTGCAGACCTCCACCAAGGTAGAGCATTTCCCTTCAATATGCAAGTAGAAGAAATGCGTGAGTGTTTGGCTGAAGCTCCAGTCTGCATTTAAAATCATGTTTTCTAAGACATTTTGGACTTTATGCTGTGATTTCTACATCTACCAGCAACTTCCCAAACTGACACAAGCAGAAGGTAAATATTAGCGCACTGTGCTCCATTGTGTTCACTATGACTTCAAACAAATCCATTCATGAAGTCATGAATGCTCACACACTTAGACTCCAAAATGGACAATTAACACAGATGACACATATCAAGGGGTTATCTTACAAATACATTTTCAAATATGCACTCCTGCACTGTGGGACTGGACACCCCTCCAGAAAACACAAGTCTACTATCTAAACTAATGTGAAGTATAGACTTCAGTTACAATCAAACATCATTAAACTTAAATGCCTGATCTAGTCTTGATTTATTTCTCAGTTTATTTTTTGTTATTTACATGAGTTTTGACTATATGACAGGCTACAGTATCTGCTGAAATCTAGACTATTCTCTGAACCCACATGTTGCAGGTCAAACATTCGTAAAAGCCTAATCTAGTCTTGATTTAGTTCTCAATTTAGTGTGGGTTTAGCACTGGTTTAGTCCCGGACCAGTTAAGTCGTAGTTTAGTCCTTGTTATTCTTAGGTTTAGTCTTGGTCTAGTAGTATATCTTGCTCCTCTCCATATTTTTCTATTATCTGTAAAAATAACAGTTCACTTTGAGAACCCATGTGTTGCAGGTCAAACATCATAACTGACCCGTAGACTTTCTGTGGAAGGCACTGAACCCACAGGACCAGACATACACAAGCCCACTGCACAAAAGGGCTTGGTCTAAATCCCGGAGAGATCCTTATCGCCTCTTCCCTTCTCCCCAGAGGGCTAAAACAACAACATGTGGGTTGTTTGTACTGCAGTCACCAGCTCTGCATAACGGGGGGTCCATGGTTCAGCAGATCTCATATAGATACCATGGCATTAGCTCACTGATGGCATCTTAAAATGGGCCAATCACAGCCTGAGAAACTAATCATCCACCAATGACCGTTAGAAAATCTGTATGATGCTTTGAGATCTGCTAGAATTTTTTCTCAAGAGTATTAAAAATAATAAAAAAATTACACAAGTATGTGAAAAAAACTGTTTAATTTTTTTTTATTTTTATGTAAATAGAAAGACAAAAAAAAATCAATTTCCATTTCAACAACTAATAAAAAATACATATTAACAAAATATAACTGTCACCACTCGCCTCTGGTCAAGCTGGATCTAGCTTTGATTAAACTATAACCAATAAATTTCTATAACTTTGAGCATCCTGTAGGTCTTACACTGTTGAATTTGCACCTGCAGCGGCGTGTTAGCCACATAATTAAACAGAGCTGGAGACACAGGGAGGGAAGAAGAGGAAAAGTCCAATGGAGATCGCCTTTGAGCAACATACTGATTTTATTACACAGCCTGTTAGTGATGGAAAGAGGGATGAAACTTTGTGTTGAGCGCAAGTGGTTTTGGATGCCTCCAGGACGGTACGCAGAGCCAAACAGGGCAGCAACATGTGAGCTGCAGATGAATCTCACACAAGCTGCTTTCTCATTTTTCCCATGCTTTGATTTCAATTGTGCATCAAATATATTGTCATTTTGCCCATTTAGTTTCTTCTTATCATATTTGACAGACAGAAAATCCCATCCCAGTGCTAAAGAGAACTAGCCTCAAGGGTATGTGTTGTGGGTGATTGGGTCGTGCATCCAACCCAGTATCATGATTAATACATTTTCTGTTAATAAGTGAATTGGTTCCTTACGTCACGGCTTGCCTACTAACCATTTTCTAAATTATATTATGACCTAATTCTCACCAATTCAGGTATTCACCACCTGCCTTTATTTGGTGCAGACAGAATTCCGGGTGAACACACACTATTTAATGTGACGTACAAGTATTTAAAGTATGTTATCTGGTTGAAATCGACTAATACATTGTGACTTCAGATACTCTACTACAAAGATGGGTTTGTTGGGTGGGTTGCACACATCTGCACATCCCTGGCAGAGCAGTTCCCCCGGCCCGGGTTCAAACTTCACACCCGTTTTATGAAACAGACTGGACCGAGATCATATACTGGCTTTTACACCTCCTGAAATAACAACAGAACCAAAACACATTGACGGGACGTCTGTCTTTCATCTGATAGCTGAGCAAAGGTTACACATGCTCTGTTCAAGGGCTTTTCAACACCACAGAGCTGAACAATTATCAAATAATATAGAATATGGGTCTTAATCTAAGCTCCCCTTAAGCAGGTCATCAACATGGACTACACAGCATAGTTTTGTCCAGGGATAGACATTAACACTAATGGGGCTGTACGATATGAGAAAACTGTATGTGGAATATATGATTGGCATATTATTTGAAATAATCACCACAAATCCCACTTTTTGTAAAGTTAACTCACTTTCGCTCCAGGGGCCTCAATTCTGGAATTTTGAACATTTTAAAGGGTCTAAATACAAGAATTATATTGATAATCTTTATATATGAATTAGCAGTAGATGTGGTGTCTAGTCTTTATTATGTCTATGGTCAAATACACCTGACTTCCCAATTTCAATCCAATATGGCTGACTTCCTGTTTGTTGTAGGGTAAGGCCATAATAATATTTTATGTTGGGTACGATGTGGAGAATCACTGTACCAAGTTTCATTGCTTTCTGCAAGTATGTCCAAAGTCCCAAAGGGGTCATAAACATGGAGGGCGCTATAGAGGCATTCTTTATTTGATCACTGTAAGTTGCCTATGTACATTAAATATATACTGTGCCAAAATTAATGCGATTTTGTTTATTTTCTTAAGGTTTAATGGCTCAATTAAAGTGCTCCAGGGCATTAATTAGTTAATATTCACTCTCACTAGTACAGTTCACTTTGTGTAGTTGGATTTTATATATATTTTAAAAGTTTATGCTAACTAATTTAAAACCTACAGCATAAATTCTGACCAATCTTGACCTTTAATAAATACAAGGACAAGATCAAATACAGCATATAATTCTCAATTTATTCTCAAAACTTGCCACAGTGGCCAATAAGCAGAAAAGTTGATGTTAAGCAGTGGTTATGTGGTTACAATTGCTGCCCCTCTTCCCATGCGCTCAGCTCACTAGGGGTCACAAGTTGAAATGGTGCTGTTTGGAAAGCGCCGGGCCGCCTGTCATGACAATACTAAGATCTAACACTAACAGGGTCTATTGAACCAGCGGATGCGCAATAATCTCTCTATAGATGCACCTGCCAAAAAGCCGAAGCGTGGCTCAATACGGTCCATAGCACTGCGCATACCGAGCCTCTGACAGACTAACAACAGACCAACACATAGCAGCATGTATAAGTAATACACAAGTGACGCCAAAACATTCTCTGAGACCAATGTAATAGTGACATTTGAACTTATTGATTTAATAGACCCAACACAGCTACGTTAATGTTATATAGTCTATTTACAAGTATACACTCACTGTCCATTTTTTAGGTAGACTTCACTGACCTCAGGCATCAACAAAGCATTTTTTCCCACAGAAATGCCGCTCATTGGATATTGTACCAATCACTACACATCCTAGACATGTTACTTCAGCACGTTTGTCTTGAACATATGTGTATGATAGAATCCACTTGCTGTATGCAATGTGTTTTGAGCTCACCTAATAAAGTTGGCAGTGAGTTTATTTGATTTAGTCTACTTTACCATATTGCAAAGAAAACACAGTCCAGACATGTTATGATGCAATTTGACAGTGGCATGGCATCACTCATGGCGTATGACGACTTCAGTGGTTTCTCAGGAGAAGTATGAAATCTGGCTTTGATTACAGCGCCTTAGACCCTGCATAACTGTGTATGAAAAGATAGAGTGTAAGGCTATGAGCGTGAGGATAAATACATGTGCACCACTGGGACATGCCAACAGCATTCCTGCATACATGAAGACTTTGACTGACAGCGCCCAAAAAGTTGCCAGGCTTTTTGATTGGTCAAAAAAAATGAATATACCAAAGAAAATCAGGGAGATAATGAAGAGTTTTTACATGATTTCTCTAAGACAATGGTTTTCAAACCGTGGTAAGGATCTCATTGGTGGTATGCTCTTTCTCACAGTTGCACCGTGTCTTGATTTGGTTAAATGTAGGTTGACTTTTATTCCAAATTAGTCTTTTATTATTTTACTTAAAAATATATATAATAAACCAGTCGATTGCCAAGCCAATGCTTTCATAACTCTATTGTCAGGGCTTCCTGTTGTATTTGATTGACACACAGAACGGTCCGTCTGACAGTAATTTATCACACACAGAACATCATACAAGCGCGAGTAAACTTCACGTGGGATAGTTCAGCAGCATACAGCTTCTTCAACTGCGTGATAATTAGTTTTCACCGCTTTTACTTCAGTGCAAAGGCTGCGGCTCGCTCTTTGAAGCGACTGCAGTGGGAAGAGTGCCAGCAGATCGGGTTTCAGCAGCACGCACACACACACACGTACACATGCACACGCACATGCACACGAGAGGAACAAGGGAGAATAAACTGCTCTCTTGTGGGGAATAGTGTCAAAAGAGCAGGAGGAGACAGGTCAGAAAGTAGTTTGTTGTTGGCGATGGTTTGATGAGAAGATGCAATGATGCTTCAATACCTTTTTTTTAGCTTTTCATTAAGCCCTAAGCTGCTAAAATAACACATGTGCATACATAGGTGGTAGATCTCCAGGCCTTGGTCATTTCAAAAGTAGCTCACCAGTCAAAAAAGTTTGGACACCCCTGCTTTAGACGTTTCAAATGTTGATGCAGCTCAATGCAGCCTGGTTTTGGCACAGTTTAGTTGTTATTCTGGCTTAGGTTTATAACTGGTTTAGCCTGGTCTTGGTACAGTACTCTTCTGGTTTGTATTTTTCTCAAAATTTAAACATGATGTGAAAAAATGGCAAATGACCACTTTAGGAATGACACTTTTGTTTATGATAAGAAAGAACTGGTCTGTATCAAACAATTTTTAAAATGCAAAAAGGTCTCAAGACGTTAGCTATAGCTATTACGTAATGGGAGCAAATGAAAAACTAATATATACAGCCGCCCAACTCAGACATTTACACTTGTCTTTGACAGATTTATCTTTCTTAGTCACGGTCTGTGTCACCACCTCTTCATCCTCACTGACTGATCCCTATTTATATTGTAACAATAACACTAAAAGATGGAGTAAACCAAAGAAAGTAAATATTGTGCGGGTTTAAATAATGGATCTACAAAAAATGTATTTGAATTAGAAAAAATCTTAAAGTCAGTCTAGTTCAAAGGCTAGTGTTTGTGTTATATCGCTGAATGTAAAGTGGACTATAGTGGAGAGTCACATGACTGGATTTAGATGTTCCTCTTGAATAGGGCTGCACGATATTGGATATTTTATTTTGTTTATGTTCAGCAGGATTAATGGCTCTCTTTAAGTGCTTCAGGACATTAATTAGTGAATTATTTAATTGTCATTAATCTTAGAAGTACCAAACTCAATCCAGTTCAGCGTCTTCATGATATGTGCCTGTGTGCAAAAGTTGAAAAAGATCCAGCAAAGACTTTTTGAGTTATTGCATTCACAGTTTTGGGTAGTAATTAATTAATTACTTAATTAATATTCATCGTAGAAGTACTAAACTCAATCCAGTTCAGAGTCTTTATGATATGTACCTGTGTGCAAAAGTTGAAAATGATCCAGCAATTAGTTTTTGAGTTATCGTGTTCACACATAGGATCTGATGACGCAAACCAACGTGATTCCATAATATTGTTGTTGCCGAAATAATGAGGAAACAAAGCCAAATTAGGAAAAATATAAAGACATGTATTAAGTCGACTTTCAACACATTTTTTATGCTCAGCTCCAATGGAGAAATGCTTTAAACTCAGATTTAAGACCATTATTGCGATATATTGCAGATTCTTGCGATGCGGATATTGCAACTTGTAACATTTTGCGATAAATTGTTCAGCCCTACTTTTGAACACGAGCTTTGTTTTTTTGTAAACTGATAAAAAATAGGTTAAATGAACTGCATATTTTTGAAGGCAATATATCAAACTGCATGTCTTCAAACATGCCTAAAACATTTGCACAGTATTGTACACATTAAAAGATATTATATAGGAAGTATTTGGCCTGTCAGCAAATGTCTGCTCTCTGGTGAAGCTGTCCCTCGCAGATATGCTGCTGGATGGAGGAAAACCAGTTGCTGTACAATACGTGCTCTGCTCTGACCTCCACTTCACTTTCACTACTTACATATTTCACATGGTAGGATCTCCAGTAACATGTATAACAGCCTAGAGTTGAGGCTTTATGGGTAGACTTTGAAGGCAGAAGAGACTATTAAAGCCATCAGAAAAATATTGTAGAAAAGACAACAGGATGTTCGCTGGAGTCTGGATGTGACCGCAGTTTACCACACTCTGTCTCTGATGGTGACAGATGGTGAGAATAGACTGGAGCCAATTGAACTATTTAAGACTTTCACAATGCAAGACAGATACAGTTACTATAATTCCACTTACACTTTATCAATGAGATTTATTATAAAGAAATGATTGACAATGTGATAAACAACTAGGGCTGGGGGCCTCAATAAGTATCTCAATACAATAAATATTCCAATACAGTACATATTTTGAAAGGTTACTTCTCGATACATTTTTTAAATAAAGTCTGGAATTAAACAAGCCTACCTATACTAAATTAATGTTTATTACCCTCAATAATAAAAACTATGATATGACCTAATATCAAAACTTATAATGACATAATCAAAGTCCAGCAACTATTTATGAGCTGCCAAGACAAAAACAGTTAGGCCTATTTGAACAATAAACAGGATTATACTTAGTTGTTTAGAGACTAATTAGTCAGTGCCATCTTGGTCAACCTCATTTTATTGGTCGACACACATTTAATTTATTCAGTAAAGCTCTGTAGCAGCATGTGTCCCATTTTCCCCCATTTGCACATGAATATTTGGACACTTATTCCCCATTTGCACATAAATACTTGAACACGTATGCCCCCATTTGCACATTAATATTTATACTGTACCTGATGAGTAACCTGTTTACATACAGTGGCATGTAACTGATTGAATGTTTACATCACTATCATCATGCACATGTAACTGTGCTTGCCTGGTTATAG
Source organism: Philypnodon macrostomus (assembly GCA_036025475.1). Classification (NCBI taxonomy): domain Eukaryota; kingdom Metazoa; phylum Chordata; class Actinopteri; order Gobiiformes; family Eleotridae; genus Philypnodon; species Philypnodon macrostomus. The sequence goes on along the minus strand of JAVQKC010189903.1, from coordinate 9,089 downwards.
GGATTTACTTGCACCTTCACAACCACTGTTTACTGCTGACATAACAGCTAATGTAGCACATATATGTATATAGTCTTTAACATTTCACTTTTTTCAGCTGATCTTTTATTATATTGTTGGCATCCAGTCCGGGCATCAAAGAAAGAATTTCATTGTGCAGGGAAACATGTTTCTTAATGTACATATGACAATAAACAATTTGAATGTGTCTCTCTGGCCACAGAGCAGTCTCCTGCTGTTTAGCGGAGCTTCACGTGCAGGCTTCGGTCTGCATCTTCTAATATTGTCCCCTTTCAGTAGACTAATTGAAAAACTATTTGTTTGGTTGACTACAGCCCTAGTTTATTTCATTTTAATTTGGCTTTACGTATCATGCTATGTTTGCTGCCTTTGACAAACCACAAATAACATCGATACAGTAACCTCTGAATCGATATGCACCATAGAGATTTTTTAGTACAGCCCTATAAACAACCCACTTCTATTATGAGAAACTTTGTCACATTTTGCAAGTGGCAAACTAGGGCCAAAGAAATTCCCACATTTTGCTTACACTCACTGGCTAATCAGGTAGGTACAGTATTTACCTGCTTGTGAGCTCAATCAAGTCAATAGTTGCCCATATGTTCAAAAACATTGGAACGGATAAACAATGTAATTTAAGTGACTTAGGTGCCAAGTTGACAATATATGATGAGCATCAGTTCTATGAGCAAAAATGTCTTGTTTATTGTTTGAGTTAATAGAAATAAACAGCCAAGTTAACAGCCAAGTTTAAAAGATAACTTTACATTTTTTTGTTATTCTATAAGTGAACAAATTGTATAGCTGAGTACATACTGCTTTGGGCAGAACATTTACGGTAGTTTCTGGTAAAAGAAAAACAACAAAAAAAACACCATATTGGTCTTGGCCAGAAAACACAGAGAATAAGGCCACAGTCACAAATCAGACCTGATGGTCAGTGGGGGAAAACGTTTGCACTTTTGAACGGTTAATGTAAATAAATGTAAAACTATGCAACAAATTTTCTTGGCTGTTATGATGAAAAATGGTTCTAAAAATAAAAAAAATCAAGGAAGCTATTTAAACATTTTGACCATGACAAGGTTCAAAAACACTCGAGATCTCCCACTCCTCCACAAACAGTGCGTCCCTCAGCCCTCTCAAAACCAGTGAGTCATCTTTGCCTCCAGACGTTTGGCTTGAGATCAAGCGGTGTGTGCAGCCAGTAGAAGGTTACCCAATAAAAGCAAAAATAAAGGATTCTTGTCTTTATTCTTTCACTCACGGTGACACATTCAGATGATTTATATCTTTGACACTGCCCACACAGAGGTGCAGGAGAGGTAGTCTGCACAGTAGGCTATTTCAGCATTCCAATAACAAACCTTTGGCTATTGTCCATGTGTGGTGCTCAATCACTAATTTGCTCACTGTTTTTATTGGCGTATATGTCCAAAAGTCTATGCTGCTGCCGCCATGCCTTACCGGCCTGGGCACTTCGGATGGTACCTGGAGAGAACCAACTCTAACACAAGGAGGACATACAGACATTAGTCAGCTTGCTTGATGATCAAATGTTCAACCTTCTTGCTGTGTGTGTCTAAGGTTACACTATTAAGTAAAAAATGAACATATATCGATATTATTATTAACAGGAGGCAGGATATTTCAGCCTTCCAATAACCAACCTTTGGGTATTGTCTGTGTGTGGTGCTCAATCACTGATTTCTTGTTTGTATTGGCGTTTATATGTGCAAGTCGGGTGTGTTGGACGTGAAGAATGAGCCACGCTGCTGCCACCATGCCTTACTGCCCAGGGCCCCATCAGGTTCCCAGGGGCCTAATCAAAAACCTCCGTCGCTCGCTGACCTACGACCCCGGTTGTAAGCGCTCTGATTAAGAGCTCATCAACACGGAGCGGTCGTTGCAGCTGCACACTCACAAACTCTGCATTGTGTGCACACCCAGCACATTGACCCAGATTCATTAAGGAATAGGGTTTACCTTTGACCCTTTACGGCAAGCCCCTTAATCCTGCTGCTACTGACCCGAGGGTTTGTCCAAAGTGTATTCGAGTATATGTTTATAAGGGCTGGGCGGTGAGGTGTGAGGCAGGAAATGAGCGCCTAGATAAGCCCAGATTCGTTTCCATTCAGCAGAACTACGGGAGATAACATTGTGTTTTGTGTCAGTGCTCAAAGACATCAACATCAACTGGACAGGAGTAAAAATAGCAGGAGGCAGGAAGGCTGTAAAATCCAGGTTTTTGAAACAAACTGATGCTCCTTGAGGTGCGGCTTAACCCCCTTCAGTTCGGGACTTACTTTTGTCTTCCTTCAATGCAGGCTAATAACTTCCCCAGGCCTGTATTAAAACCCTCTAAACCAGAGGAGACTGAAGCAGGTTTATCTTTTGGGAGTCCTCTCTCTGCTCTTCCATTTAGTCCCTTCAAGAAATGTGCCAACAAACTCAAGACCAATGGGAGACAGATCTTAAGAAATAGCTGTAGCATCCTCCCTGTTAAAATTATTATCACACTCTGCAATTGATAAGATTTACCAACACATTGCGGGTCACATAGAGTGCGTGGGTAAACGTCTAAGTAAAGACCGAGTTGGAGAAAGTCAAAGGGGGATTCTCAAAATTAATTAAAACATAAACTATTCATAAGTGTACATCCTATTTGTAACTGGCTGTTTGCATGTTCTGTATTATATGCACATGCAAAAACACTTGATTTGATGAGAAAACCAAACGAGAGAGAAAACAATAGAGCTAGATTTGGATCTGATCCCAGACCAATGTGGGGCTCATAGTGGGAACAGGCCTGTTACATTAACAAGCAACGTGATTGAGGCTGAAACTCATCTGTGCAGCCACTAAACACGCCTATGTACATGACAAGTACCAGTGAGATGTGAAAGATGTGAATAATATTCAACAAGCTCTGCAGAGGGTTATCCACAATTCATATTCAGAAAAGAAAATGAAAACCAAACTACACTGGTGTGGACTGGCACATTTTGAAGCAGAAGATTCCCGGTTTGAGCCAAGGTCTAGGCACTATGTTTACAGTTATGGGACGTGGGAATGCCTCAATATGTGCTTCTACTAAAATGAGAGCTCAGATTTCAATTTAGATATGCAATTACTATTTTTAATTCATATAAATATTAGATTGTACATTCATCCATCTCTTTGCCAAATATTGTTAGGAGTCACTGGCAAACTAGAGCACATACCGGACAATGACCAGTGCTGACAGAGAGACATACACATAGACAACCACTAACACACATTCATTCACTAGGACCAATTTAAGGTCAACTATTTCCCCAATTAACTACCAGTTGGATGTGAGTAGAAGCCAGAGTACCAGAGTTTGGTTTGCTTTTTACCATATTAGGTAACTGAATTTTTAATCTAATAAGATAGGGGTGTTTTTATAGGTTTAGGCTGTGCTATATTTTACAGTAAACCATTCTGTGGTCTTCATTCATTTGGTCACAACATACAGAACATATTATATACACTTGTTAGGGTTTGTTAGTAAAATAACCCTAAAAATACGCACACATACAACAGGCAGCAAGCACTGTAGATGTTTTATTTGGCCTCTGTACTGAAGTCCTGACTTTGCCTCCACCTGGTTTTTGTGGTTTTAGAGCTACCATGACATTTCATTACTCTAAACTTTATCTCATCAGTTCTCATGTAACCTGTGCACATATGTAAAACGGTCTGAACGTAATTGGGAGATAACCCCCCTGCAGGACAGCCAGTGTGGTACATGTCAGTCTGACCACAAAATAGCATAACTAGGCTCTGAATACGTTTATTTCAAGTGGATTCTATATCATTGCCATCTGTGCGGTCCATAGTGTATATATATATAGACATATGAGTAGTGCCCTTTGTTTAATACCAGGCAATAAAAAGGATTGATTAGATCATTTTACTGAGAGAGATGGTCACTCAAAGCTTGGCTGAGCCTCTGGCCACCGGGGTCAACGATCTGTGGACAGGATGATTAGCTCCAAAGTTAAAGAAAGTATTCTTCCAAAGCACTAAAATCCACACTAACCTCTGACCCTGCTGCTAAATGACTTAGGACTGACCCTAAGCTTTTAATAAACCAGTGGAAAAGTTGTAGATCATGCTATTTAAATAGCTTTATTTTGTATGAAAATAAAATGCTGAATGAGCCATATTATGTACACCTTATTCCACAATAAACCAATACATATTCAGTGGTCCAGCAAATATAACATAGATAGATACTTTATTGTCATTCAAGGCACACACATACAAAACCTGTGCCTTAGAACAACATTTAGTTGCATTTGACTGTGTGTAGAATGAAGCTGTTGCAGAACCTGGTCGTTCTGTTCCTCACACTGCGATATCTCCTTTTAGTTTAGCGGTGAGTTTATGGTGTAGATCTGTGTTGTCCCTGATAATGTTGAGTGCTCTTGTCAGACAGCGTTTCTGTCCTATGTCCTGGATGGAGGTTAGAGAAGTCCCAATCTTCTCTAGGGATGGGCTCAATGTCAATGTCATTGACGATTTTAACTGTATATGCCTTTAGTGGTAATCAGAAGACTATCGCTTACATGAATATATTACATGTAGGCCTATGTTAATATGTCATACAAAACAAATTCTCTAATATATTGTGAATAAAATAATCCATAGATTTACTTACTTTAAGGTGACAAAAAGAACTGGTAACTGGTGTTCTTATTTGTCTTTTCTGTCTCAGTTATACCATTTACGATAGACCATTTACACCATTTTTATACATACAATGCCATTTTAGCATTCAAATCAGCTAAAAAAAAAACCAACTGTATTTACAATTTTGGGCCCTCACCTACCATTTGAGGATCACTGTGCTAAAGCAACTTACACCTGCCTTTAACAGTAACAGCTTTAAATCACAAGTTAACATCCATGTGATGAACATAGTCCACATTAGACCACAGTGCACATTTAGTAACCTGAAGGCTCCACACGTCTCACGTAGCCTCTGCAGAAATCAACAGCCCTTCAAGACAAAACAGCCACTTCCATATATGTCTGTCATGTTATGATATACTGTGGAGTGAGTTTAAATCAGTTCTGTTTGAGTTTAGCTCAGACGTCCCTCTTCTGACCAGCGTGTAACCAAGGGCTCGGTCCACGCCACGTGTGAAAGAGGGAGATGAAAGTTCGAGACGTGCAGCACAATTACAAAAACAATGTAGGCTATACTTTCGTAAAACATGCGTTTCCCTCACGGGGAGATGAGGGGAGATGAGGGGAGATGAGGGGAGATGAGGGGAGGAAAGCAGAGGAGTGGGCTTTAGCCATGTAACGCTGTGAGAGGATGCCTTGTGAGGCTCATTTATAAACAAGGGGAAATGGTTTTAACAACGCTCCCTTGGGTCGGGCAGCCACACAAACACATAGATGGATGTATTGGAGATGTATTGGAGATGTATTGGAGAGCTGTTTGATAAAGATCCTGTAGTTTTTACATTGACCTGCTGTATCACAGCAAATACATATTCTCTTCAAAGCGATGCATATATGCTGAAGGATGATAGAATGTGTTTAAACGGGTTGGATCATGTGTGCATCAGGAACGAAAATGGGGTGGACAGAACTTTCGATGCTCTTGACTGTGATGCTATGATCACGTAAAAGCTGTGCAACTTTACTGCTGTATGTTTATATAGGAGCCTGTATAAAGCCTTTCATATCATCTTTGTCCCATCTTTGTTAAAAACACAGCAGGCTTTCCTGCCGCAAATGTTTGCACCTACTTCTGGTTCGTACTATTTTTAAATGTAGTTTTAGCATCCACAGTCTTGACAAGTCAGATGTGCTACTCACAGCACGCACACACACAAACTTTCAGTACTCTTAGTGCTTCGGTCTTTTGTTGCCCCTGCCTGCTTGTTTTAGATGTGCCACGGCCAATATAATGCACAGTTGTGTCTATATTATATGTAATGGAACCACAAAATGGAATTTATGAGGTCCTGTGTGGGACAAAATTCAGTACATTGAGTCGCACACCACAACTTAAGTCTCACACAGCACTAATACTTCTTTACTCATACACACTTCTTTATGCACTCTTCATGCACACATAAATTCACTCACACAAACTCCCTTTGTGTTTCAATAATTAATAACAATAATTTAAACTCATACACAATGTACAGCATGAATTCCATATCTTCACTCGTCTCTTTTCCATTTTCTTTTGCAGGTACAGTCTCCAATAACAGGAATACCAACAGGCTCATGATGTTTGAGCAATATTTCCCATAGGAAATTAAAAATGCATGTTAGTTATAGTTGTATAATGCTGAGCTGCCTCTAAAAACAGAGCCGGCACAAACATTTATAATATCCCATGTGTTTGAGTTGAGCCGAATACGATCTGTACACAATTTGAAAGACTCGCTCCAGCCTCAACATCTTCCCACAATGACACTGTAAACTTCAAAGAGCGAACAGGAAGTAAGCGCTGCCAGAAGTCCAGCTCCTTGGCCAATCAGGTCACTGCTGCTGCTTTGAGTTTGTGGTTTAGAAAACGGTGGTTACATGGTGAAGATGGGCAAATATTAAGATCTTGGTTAGAGCTATACAGACATTAAACTTAAAGGATAATTATACTGCTGATCACACCCATATTTTTAAGAGAGAATGATGGACCAGTATCTCTGCAGGTCAGGCTGAGACATACTAAACACTTGGTGGTAATAAAGTTGACCATTTTATCACATAACCTTTTTCCAGAAACAGCATAAAAAGGTTCAACAGTAATAAAATGGTTTTGCCACTGACTAGAAACACATTTGACTGCTTTCAGCCGCCCTTTATTATCAGTCATTTTTCAACTGAACAGTTGTTTTGTTTTATACAGTTATTGTGACTTTCAAAATAGGGTTGTGACAAAATATTGATATTTCAAAAAATATTGTCATTTTCGTGACACTGTCTCAATATATCTGTATATTGGAATTAATAACATTTTTGATATTTCAGAAAATAAAATCTGGCAATTGGAATACAGTTTAAAACTGTATTAGTTCCTTTAAACACAGTGATGTATTGTATTGTTATCATGTGCAATATATCTATTATTGCAGAATCACCATATTGTGATATTATTGGTATTGGTATTGATTTGATTTGTTTAATTTTCACAATTAAAAACATTAAACCAGAGATACAGTACATGCCAAAAAAAAACTAATCTCTATAAATACAAGGATGTCTAAGAATTTAAGAACATATATTTGTATAAAAAATATCTTAATAAAAAAATAATAATCTTAAAACTGTACTTTAAAGCATTAACCCCACTACTTTTACACCCTTTTTGAAGTGATCTTCAGAAACCTCGGTGAGTGATGTGGGAAGAGTGTTCTGTAGAATGCACTAAACTGAGTCTGACTGGTGCGAGAATAAGTAGTATTGTGAGCCATGTATTACATACCATATAAAATACTCAGGTACCCTGTGATTCATCTGATACAAGAATATTTGTAAGGACACGTAAAAAAGAAATTACTTTTTGATATGGATTTGGTACAGCTTCTCCAAGCAAGTATATTAGTATACAATAACCATTATAGGAGCTTTGTGGATACAGCTTTTCCTCCCAAATGACAAGTATAAAATCCTTGGTTTGAGTCCAAGTTTTGAATGAAACCTTTGCCATTGTGGGATAGGGTCAAGGCCTTGGTGGAGGTCTGCGGTCTCTAAACGCTTTAAATGATGGATTGTGACAAAATATTGGGATATTTTAGATAACTTATTCCCCCAAGCAAAACAGCAGTCCTTAGATATCAAAAACCATAGAATTAAATTGCAACTCAAACAATAGGCTATACATCTGAACAAAATCCAGTTCTTAGTCCTCAAAGACTCACTGAGGAAATCCAGAGATCCCTCCACCAGATAAACCGCTCAATGTGTTTCCACTAGTGCTCTGCCACTGAAAGACACAGCAATACTTTCTTTTAAATTGACCGTGGACATAAAGAAGTGCATTTGTGGAAAAAAAATCATACTGCTAAATCATAAAGTCATACTGCTACAGCTATAGACAAGACGCTCCGAGCATCTGGAGATAAAACGTCAAAGGAGGAATGCTGAAAATGTGAGGTTTCATGACATGAGGTTTTAATATTAGTATAGACATGTGACACACGTGAGCCCCTCTTTCGAGCACTGATAAGAACAGGAAAAACTTTGAGATAAGGGAAATATTATCACAAATAGAAATCAACAATATGTCTCATCCAACAGAATACAGTAACTATGGCAGAAAGGGTACCTAGAGTAGACTTAATTGAAATGCAAATGGAAGCAGGCAAGGACTAGATGCTTTGCTGAGGTGACCCCCAGAAATAAGACCTAATTCAACAAAATCATTGTGTAGTAAATGAGTTACTAGATACCGTTTCTAAAAAAGCATTAGCATCTGATATCATCTCAACAAATTAGCATATTTAGGGGAATGGTCCTTAGGCTGTCATGTTCAATCACATTCAATTACTATACAAGTGAATCAGATGAGTGGTGTTAAGATAAACCAAACCACTAACTTCAGCCTGAGGTAGGAACAGGCTCTAACCTGACTTTTCCACTGCTCTGTTAGTAATTACACAGGGCTCCCCTACTCCTGCCATCTTTATCTTTATATACATCAATCTTATCTTTAAAGTCCATTTAGCACTTCCTGCCAAACAGGAAATGCTCCCTGTGCACTGATTTGATTTTTATTAGAAGCCAGAAGGTAGAAATAGAAGAGACTAGAAAGCATTTACGTCTGTATCCTGGTATTACAAAATAAAATCTGTAATATCAATATCAATAGGCCGCAGCGGTGGTGCAGTGGGTAGATGCTCGCCCTTCAACCGGAGGGTCGGTGGCCCGTGCACACGCTGTCAGGCCCTCCCGTGGACCCACCACCCGCGGGAGGTACCATAAAGGGCTGGTGCAATGTGGATCGGGCAGTGGTCAAAGGCGGGAGTTCCCTGCTTAGACTGCTGCCTCCGCGACCCGGTTTCGGACAAGCG
>JAVQKC010189893.1:0-14411 GCA_036025475.1 Philypnodon macrostomus | reverse complement strand
GTTTCCTACCCAGGCTCTGACATCACCTACATGTAGCAGAGTGGTTGTCATTTGTCAAAACCATCTTCATTTGCAATATTTTGTGGCTAATTCTAATTTCTCCATTGAAAATGTATTATAGTCTTGCCTCCAGTTGCCTCCATTTAGAACATTCTGTTTACAAACTTCTATAGAGTATGAATGTAAGAGTTCATGTTTGTCTTTCTGTCTATGTCTCAGCCCTGCGACTAAACCAAAGGACCATTGTGTCCCCTGCCCAAGGCGCGTAGTTGCTGGGATAGGCTTCTGATAAGCTATATATTCAAAAGAAAACTAGTGCAAGGTTATTCTTGTTTGGGACACTTCCTCTGACAGCATTCTGTATTAGACCATCCCACACCACAGCATCCAGCTGTAATTGGATTTGTAGGTGTGCGTAGTTGGTTTCAATATATTTCAAAATCCACAACCAATAATGAACGATTACATCCTTTTGTTTGTCCAGTTTATCAAATTACACTACGATCAAACATAATTACAGAGTACCACTTAGACTAATGAGGCGTATCAGGTACTTTATAATGTATTTTCTCCTGGATACACATTGATTTCGGAGGAGTGAGATGAAACAGAGACAGAATGACGGAGGACACAGGCGCTAGGCATGCTGTCAAAATTTAAATATCAGGCAGCCTGTACAAACACACCTACATCCACCCACATGCGGTACAGCCAGTATATGATAACCATAATAAAAACACTCATGAGCTTTGGCAAGAACTTTTCATATCTGATCTGACAGTGGACGTGGATCTAATTGTGGCTACTTATAAATGTGTTACCCGTTGCACTAATCTGTCAATGTCACGCCGCCGATGTTCCAGCTGTTCTGTGCTTGTAATGGTGCTGCATTGTTGATGAGCTTAACTCTGACAGCCTGGGACAGCTATTGTAGGCCAGCCTCAAGAGAACCTCTTGTCAGACATCTAGGGTCAAGGACTGCAAACTGATTGACAGCTTTGTTTAACTTACATCTACATTAAGTCGTTGTGTTGACGTAGAGCGAATCCTCAACTCTGAGGGGCTATAATGAGTGGATCAACTATAAGGGTGTCTGGTTGGGCCAAGCCTAAAGATTTCTCTTCTGTTTAAGTAATGGATGGAGGGGGTGGTACTGTGGGTATCAGGTTTGTTTTATTCATGTTCCCTGTTGCAATATTAAGCCTGGTATCGAGTCATCCTTGACTGACCTGTACTGAGTCTGTGGAATATGAACAGTGCCGATTCTGGCTTTGCTCTTTGGTAGCCCACATCCTAGACCAGTTGTAGTGTTTGCATGAGCATGTTTGCCTTCAACCATTAGCATCTATAAATGTATTCCAGTATATCACCATTAAAAAATACAATTGAGGTGGTTGTAGTAAAATGCTATAATTCTTTTTATCTATTGAATTTGATAGTCACATTGAAATAGTTCTCAAAGCGTTCAAAGGGTGAATGTTTTGCCCCTATCATCTTTGAAATGTTACCTTTAACTTTATCATTGTTGTTTCATTGATTTGAGTATTTTTCTTGCATAATAACATTCAATTTACTGTTTTACTGTATGTTTAGCTACATATCTTGACCACTACCACCTTTTATGATCACAAATGTATGATTGCTTAAAAATCCTGCCCTAAGTCTGAGCTAGATCCACCAGAGGGGCATCCACTGCAAAACCTATGTCAATATCACATCACTGCATGTAAAAAAAATGGATGACTTGCTGTGAGGAATTGGGGCTGAAGAAGAAGAACATGATTGCTTCACATTTGTTTGTAATGTTCTTGTTCCTGGGACACATGATTATATCCATTTACTTTTTACTGGAAACGCATGGGGACAAAAGTAGATAATACAACCAACATCTTTTATTACAACTTGGATAATAATACCGGCCAATTAAATGGGGTTTGACAAAATCCCTGAGGCTTCTTTCAGGCAACATTCCCTGGATTGTACGTACTGTATATTCTGCCCATTATGTTTATTGAACTTTTAACACCAGCGTACGGTTGTCCATATTCATTATATTATGAAAAATACTCATAAGAGGAATGGGCAATCTATGAAAGCTGGCTCCAAGCATCATATTACCAGCTGACACAATTTTTTTCATTACCTCTGCCAAGGAGGTTATGTTTTTTGTAGTGTCTGTCTGTCTGACTTTTAGCAACTTTACGCAAAAACTACTGAACAGATTTGGATGAAATTTTCAGGGACAGTCAGGAATGACACAAAGAACAATTGATTACATTTTGGGAGTGATCCAGATCACCGTCTGGATTCTGGATTTTGGGAGTGATCCGTGGAAATGAGTTGCCTTGGCGGAGGTCTGCGATCTCCGAGTGACTTTTAGGTTCCCATTCAATTGTTTTGCTAACATGAATTGATTGAGTTCATTTTTCTGTGACATATTAATGTTTTTGTTTGGGGTCAGTCAGGTCTTCTGTCCCCTCTTGAGCAGCATTGCAAAAAATAAGAAACTTGTTAAAAAGAAATACTTTATTCTGTGAAATGACCAGCAGGTGGCAGCAGACTTGAGCTATAGTGCCTTTTACATTATTAAACTTTCTGTACGATTCCATTTAATTACACAATAAAAAGAACATGTGAAAGAACAGTTAAACAGGTAGCCTTTTTTATTATTAATGAATGAGAGCAGACTGGTTGTAGAGGGATTGCTGATTGGTCAGTGCTTTTGGAATCAGGAGGGGCAAGGGAGGGGGGAGGGGAAAAGGAGGAACCAAGTATTTTGCCCACAGATGTGTGAATGAAGTAAAACCCAACACCAGATATGCTTCTGATAAAGAAACGACATGTAGAAGCACATAAAACAGACCTCTTAATTTCACCTGATAGCTAGCTCTAAGTGGGGCTTTTAGAATTATTTTTGTTCAACTAGCCTCATCCCGCTGCATAATTTACCCCATACATTAACTAAACAAAAAAGTATTTAAAATAATGCTACTGTTTTGTTTTTGTAGTTAAATAGTGCCTGTTCACACACTTAGCACCCTATAGCTCTCGGGCTGCTTTTCTTTAGGTCCTGGATGAGTGAACATTAGCACTAATACTGATTTACACTTACAGACTGGACAATGTGCAGTTAGTGGTAGTCATCTATTTGTCATCTATAACCAGGGCTACACATACAACAATGCAACTATTTTTTCCTGTGTTGGTCTCATGCAACGCACAAAAAACATCGAATTTGCTTTATCGTAATGGTTTTCTCCCGAGACATGAGACTTGTCTTGGGATGACTAGTGTGACAATTGAAAATCATAATTGGCATATAGTGCTTTTCATGACACAGAATTATTATTTACTCCATACACTGGTGGTGGTAAGCTACTTGTGTAGCCACAGCTGCCTTGGGACAGTCTGAAGGAAGCGTGGCTGCCATTCTGCCTCTACCGTCTGACCACCAAACAACAATCACACAACCACATTCATACATAGACCCACGTAGGCTAAGGACACAACAACAGTATGGACAGTTACATGTGGGATTCGAACCACCAACCCTTATAGGATGACTGCTCTTCCAGTGTGCCACTGCTGACTATATAATCTTTTTAAAAGCAGGGGCCTTGACCAGAAAAGTTCATTTCAATCCCTCTATCATCCCACCATCTCCTTGCCGTACTTACTTTTCTGATTCCTGTATGCCTTCATCATTTCCCATAACATACTGTGCTTCTGGAAGAGCTTTGGGGCAGGCCTTGTACTCCAGAGGTTCCAGATGGTCTTGCCAGCAGAAAGATGCAGCACTGACCCTACTGCGGCTGATCCTATTTTAATGTAAGGCCCAAGAGCCTATAGCAAGGAACGTGTATCTCAACCAAGGCAGAGAACATGCAGGATTACATAACACTAAAACCTGTCACTGAGTGCTGGTACTAAAGATGTTTGAAGCACAGTTTGCTATCAGTCAAGTGCAGCGTAACACAAACAAAACTGACTTAAATGGTGGAGAGGAGTTTAGCTAAGGAAGTGGAGACAGATCATGTTACAGATAGACATGAGAGCCTATTGAAGCTGGTGAGGGAGAGAGAGCTCAGTACGAGGGGCTCAACGAGGCATGGATGACAGCTTGTGACGCCACATTAGTCATTGTGCAATAAGACAGAGGTGTCTACACGGCCTCTTTAGTGCTGTCTTGTCTAATGGCCATGTGCATTCTTGAAGAGGTCCCTCCATTGCTTCTTGTTTAGACGGCGGCTGCAGGAGTAAGAGGAAAGAGGGCAGAGTCCCGACCATGGGGGGGCAGAGCGGCGCTAATTGGGACAGAAGATCGGGGTCAGGACAGTGAAAGAAGAACGCAGGAATGTACAGCACAATACTGGGGGGTCTTGATGCCCCTATGGTGGGCCGCCCTGCCTAATGATGCGTTTCTCTGATAATTAGCAGACGGTAATTAACACTTGGGTCTCTGCGGGTCAGGTCCTCCTTTTATCCACAAACAAGCATCAGTCACACCTCAATGGTCCAGACTAGGGCTGCACAAAATATAGGAACATTCTTATCAGCAAATGCAATATCTTTATGACACAATTCTCAATATATCACATATCTCCATTGTATTTATCTGACATAGATTTATGCTGTTATTTATGCTGAAAAATGTGTGGTCTTTTTTGTCATGATTTCATTAAAATTAGTTCAGCCTTAGTTCAGACTATAACCTAGACATAGCTACTATAATAAAAACACTGCCTCCATATGAGACTCATATTATGGATTTATCTATGGCTCTGTCTAAAACCAGCTTGTGTTTACTTTCCTGTGAGTGTGTTTGTCTGTTGGTGGCTGCTGCATCAACGCAAAGCAAGTTTTTAACGGGTGGCAGCCAGTATTTTGTACACACGGTCTGTCAGGCTGTGTTAGACGGGCCTCACCTCCAGTCTGGTTTTAAATATTAAGATGGACTGGGGCTCCACATGCATATTTTAGGCCTAGTTGCGTGAAAGCAAAAAGTAGCACCTCAGTGGCTGCATGGTATGTCTCGACTCAATGTCAATGGGATGAGCTGTCTGACACGCGTTTACCTTGAAGATGATTCTTTTAAAAATGTGTGATTATCAAGAACATTTGGTTACACACAATGGAAAAACGCACACAGATGGTGGCACAAGACACAATATGCTTTTGCTGGCTTGCTCCACGACCGTTAATAAAACATGGCGGTAGTGAGACATACATTCCAGACAAACCATCTCGAAACAAGGCTTTGGTGGTGAATAATACAGATCTGAATTTATTTCTTCACTTGTGTGCATTAGGATTAGGTCATGTTGGGTCTGCCCCCCTGGGATTGCCATATCGGCCCAAGGGATGTTACCTTTTTTTTTTAATTGAATTTTAAAGTGACCTTGCCTTGATATTGATCTGCATTGGATGAAACACACACGTCATGTCCTTTGCACGTACACACACGCATCCATCCTGCCTTATGCATCCTTCCCAACCTCAAGGTTAGCACTGTAGCAAAGTAAGCAGGCAAGAGTGAGAGTGCTTCGTCGTGTAGAATATTTGTCAGGGCTTCTGTGATGGTTGAAGTTGGGGGAGTTGTGCTGAGTCGAGCGATAAAGGTAGGAGTGGGGCAGGCGAGGGGGGTTGAAAAGACATCAGGGCTTTTGCGGGATACGGGAAAGGCATGTCCCGGATAGAAGCTAAAACAAGTGAGAAGTTGAGAGGGGAACACATTTACTGCATTTTTAACTGTTACTGGCATATAAAAAATGTGTTCATGTGTGCCTGGATTTGAAGAGTGTATTGAGTTTGAGGAAGAAGTTCTGACCTATTTTACTGAGTTTACATGCAGCCTGGCCCCAGCTTTCTCCACTGGGAGCTCCCTCTTCTGGTGCAGAGCCAGAATTACAATATGTACATAGGCCTTGGTGTGTTTTCACTCCTCATTAGCTGCAGTAAAGCTCAACTTTCAACAAATTGCTTGCGTCTGAAGATGCTCATGCTACTCATCATCATCACTTGGCCAGTTAACAACAGCTGCCAGTATTCATTTGAGCTTTTAACCCCGACTAAAATGAAAGCTGTGATTGTGGGAGTTGCTTCACAGATGCCTAAATGTCCCCTATATGTGGGAAAACTTTTTGAAGTGACATAAAGAAAAAACAACAATTATTTCTTGCTTTGAGTTTGGAGGCTTTGATTGTGCGGATCAGGAGGAAACATATGGGGGTGTTACATGGAGCTGCGTCACACCCACTAGTGTGAGAGTGGTCGATCGTCTTTGTGTGCCCGCGTGGGAGGGAACTTTCATGTCTGCATGGGGCTATGAGGCAGTAAAACACAGAAGCAAACATTATGGCTGCTAACTTTCCTTTGAAAATTGTAGTGCTGTTATTCGTCTAATTTAATCCCTGCATGCTTTGTCGAGGTGGACATAAGACCATATCAAACTTTGGAAATTAACTTCGGAAACCTTTATATTAGCATTTCATAATTTATCACTTAAAAAAAAACAGTACTGAAAAAGTTCAGATTGTGTGAACACCCCTTTATGGCCCTCCCCCTGCTGGCCACACCCACTACAACATGATTTTTATTTATTTATTGAACTTTTATTAATTGTCAGCCCAAGCATGTCCGTCAAGCTATGGTTGTACAGAGGGGGGCACAAAGGCCTAATTAGCAACACAACTTATTAGCAACTTATTAGCAACTAGTTAGCAACGCAACTGTTAGCACTGTTAGCATCAGGGCTTTTTCAGCTGCTGAGAAGGTCGGTACATCAGCATACAAAATTGATCAATGTGTGAATAAAACAAAATACAATTCAGATTGTTTTCTTGCACTCACTACCATTTTCCTCATTTCTTTTCTCTGACCTTTTGTTACTGTGCCAAACAACCCCCAGACAAGCCTGGCATGTTACAGGTCCCATTAACATCACAATCAAAAAGACCAAAATGAGGAAGAAAAAACAAGTCAATTCTGTGTTTATTAATCTTATGTTGTCTTTTTATTCTTGAGAGCTTCAGAAGTTTTACGTAGTGCTGAGACAAATACGATGCTCTTTCCTGTCATCATAGGCTATTAGTCAGTCCAGTGGTAGCAGACAGGTCAGACAACGCTTCTGTTCTGGTGACATTTTATGAAGACGAAGAGCTGCTAAAGTGCTTCCTATATTTTTTGGCATTTGTCCCCTACAATAGGCCGATCGTCTCCTTAACTCTTCCACACAGGGGTTAATAGCCATCGATTAGTTGCTGTTAATCACTGTGGTTTGTGATTACATGGCACAGTTGTATTGATCAAGCATCGATCACTACATTCCTGCCACTTCCACCACTGTGTCTCTGAACTCACTGCCATTTAGAGCTGCGGCCTGGTGTAATATTGTCATTATGACACCCCAGGCGTCAGTGTAGCTCAATGACTCCCTGTTGGCAAAAGGCTGCACTGACCAGCCAGCCACACTTTGATTTACGTGCCTCTGAAAACCAAACTGTGTGATAGATGGGAGTTTGTCTGTGGCCTCAGAGACACTTTGTTATAACATTACAAATAATGTAAATGTATGGTGCTCTGTGGAAAGGTCATTTTATGGATGATGCTAAGGTCAAGGGTTCTGTATTTGCTAGTACCGGCTATATAATATGTTATTACAATATAACTGTCACTATATGATCATCAATATATACACATTATATTATGAGATTATTATTATTAAATTAATTTAATTTTGAAGATGTAATCGATCTGTTGTGAGCAAACAGAAAAATAGAGGACTAAATACTATTGGAGATAAAATTGCACCAGAAAAATCACACTACAATAAATTTGCAATGTTCTGACATACAATGGTGTTAGATATTATGGATTATCTAGAACAGGGGTGTCCAAACTTTAAGCCCCCTTTGGATGTATCTGTTTCCTGGCCACATGCAGTATGTTCTGGCAGTTTTTTTCACTTAGTGTTCCTTATAACTACACAGAAAAGTGGAAAGAGATCTTGTTTCACATTGAATGCATTCTTTTAGTATTGTGTAGAGTCACATGCATTAAAAAGGACAAATTGAGCCAGTTGAGTGCCACAAACAAATTCCTCTGTGGGCCACATTAGTTTGGACACCCCTGAATGTAGAACAATAGTCGTTATCGCATCTACAGGACACAAGTTATGTGGGATGCCTTGACGTGAGCTCAACATCTATTTTATATATTTATTTATTTTTTCAAAATAGCTACAAATCAATGAGCGGCAGGATTTTTTCAAAATGTTTGACTTTAAGTTCAAAACAAAATACCCAAATTATGTTGAAGCTAATTTTGCTATTCTGTTTGATATTATTATAGCTAGTTGGGAAATTGTCAATGAAGCATCACTGAAGAGCAGAATAATAAATAATTATTTTAGACATCTGGCTGGCAGGTTGTATCTAGTTGTTTGCCGCCAGTGACCAATTGTGTCACATTTAAGTGTTGTCTTAATAATGTCAATAATGTCAAATATATCTGAAAATATTGACTTGACAGATGACAGTTGAAGGAAGCCTTTTGTCATCATCCTTGGGTCTTTGGTCCTTGACAATAAGTTTTCTGTCCCTTTCTCTCCATCTCATTCATCCCTGCACCTGGCTCCAGCCTCTGTCAAAAACCTTGTATCTTGTAATCAGTTTAAAGTCACGAAAGCCATCTCAGAACTGGAATAGAAACAGTGCATGCGTCTTGCTGCAAACCCAGGATTTTTAAAATAATTGTGAGTTTTAACGCTTTGAGGTATGCTTTGACAGCTGTGAATTTAATAAGCAAACGTTAAAGGTGGGAAGGAGAAGGGAATGGGAGGTGTGTTAGATATGCATAGGACTGCACTTATGAAATATGAATGACTGTTTCTGCATCTTCTTCTGCGGGCTTGATACAGTCTCTGGTTTTTTGCATTCACCCACTCAGCACATAAAGACATGCACAGTCCAGCAGTGATGTGTAGAGGGTGTGTGTGTGAGGGGGATGCACACATCTCTCTCCTGAGCTTGTCAAACTCAGCTGAACAGTTTTAATGGCCTGTGTTGGATCGTAACTTTGAGTTACTTTGATAAAGTTTGACAAATTCAGACTACACGCTAGAGGCACACCATTACTAAGGGATTTAGTGCTTAAATTAAGAGAAATATACAGTAGGCCACAAGCTGACAATATACTTAATATTGATGCTGAGTCTGTGTGGAGTTTGCATGTTTTCTCCATCAACCTAAAACATGAACAACAGGCTAATCCTCCAGCTAGGTCCTGACTCCTGATCAATATCCTGGCTCACGATCTGGATCCCCTGCACTGCACCTGCCCACTGCTCCCGAGAAGTTTCTCCAGTGGAGGTATGGGACAAATTTCCGTACATGGACAATAAAGTGTACCTTAACCTTTGATTAAAGTGGTTTGATCATGACTTGCTTTTGTATAAATATGCTTGTGTGGAGTGTTTCTGCCACATCTCTGTCAGTTTGCCCCAGGGCCACTGTGACTACATAGTTTACCACATCACTGTGTGAATGTGGAGATGATGCATTATTATCAAATACAAAAGAAGACATTTAACTAAATAAAAGTTGAAGGACTGCACTTATTCAGTCGTTTATGTAGCAAATAATGGGATCATTTAATTTGACAATTAGAGATATATTCTTTGGCCATGTAAAAAGAGCAGCCACAATTGCTGCAGCTTTGACAACATACAGGCAAGTGACATTGAGGTAAAAAATCCTGTGAATATAACTTTCCTGACAAGAGGTTACATATCACTACTATTCATGATGCACCATTTTGTTTCATAGCCTCTGCTTTCAAGAAGGCAATTAAAACAACATATGCCTTCATAATCTTAAATGGTTCACCGAATGACTGTAAGCAAATAATGAGTTGTTTGGGATACATATTAACTGATTCAAACAATTTATAATCATTAAACAATGTTCAAAGTGATCTATTTAGCATCTATAAATAAACCCAAGTGTGAGACGTTCAACAACATACAGTACATCTGTTTTTTTCTGTCACTCTTCATTGTTGTGTTACTATTCAATCTGTAAACCTCACAACAACAGCCTGCATAATGCCTGGGTGCCCTGCAAACAGCCTGTTTTCATTCAGCATAATCTTGTATTGATTGAATATTCAGTGATTTAACATTGTAGGGGAGATTACACAAGGCCAAAGGCAAGAACGCTTCAGTATAGACTATGGACCTTTATCAGGGCAGTGGAAACATGACGTTCAAGAAAAGTTATAATTATCAGTAATGCAGTTCAAACAATACAAACAATAAGCTTTGGTCTGCTAAAGTCAGGCTACATAGTGTTAGTGCACAAACACCACCTTGCTACTACTTTCCATTGTTTGCATTAACTGAACGACGTAACTAAAACATCAGACGATATTCCCATAAAGATTCTAGTTCTTGATAAATAAACCAGAAACGAGTGTTTTGCCCTCTCCAGGTTGGTGGAGAAGTCCTGTCTCAGGTGGAGGAGTTCAAGTATCTCGGGGTCTTGTTCACGAGTGAGGGAAGGATGGAGCGTGAGAAGTGTCTGGGGAGTGGGAAGTCTGGGCATCTCTGCTTAGACTGCTGCCTCCGTGACCCGGCCCCAGATAAGCGGAAGAAGATGGATGGATAGATAAATAAAAAATGTTTCAATCAATCTGAGAGATCCTGTACTGTGGAAGTGTGTGATTGGTTGAAAATAAGTGTCCCTGCATTATACAAAACTTATAATACAGTCCACAAAGTGTCTCAAAGTAAAATGTTCTTTCTTCTGGTTTGCTGCACTATTGTGACTGCGTAATTATTTTTGCTCAAATACAAACTAAAAATATCAGGAACTGCAGCTTTAACAATGCCACATTATGTACATAGGTTTAGTTCATTTACATGGACTTGTGTTTCAAAGCCTCTAGATAATTGTCTTTGTGTTGCTCTTAACTCATCTCCTTGTTCTAATGTATATTAATTCCACCACCTCAGCTTTATAAGATTGGATTTTTCTTTTTGTCCCAGCAGAGAGTCGTACCATCCCTTCCTGGCATACATAATCCTAATAGGGTGATGAAATGCCAAAGAAAGGGCTTTTCTTTTCAGCACATGACTGCTCACAAACATCCTCACTCCCCGCCATTCCATAATTCTCCATAGTATTCACTTTAACTGTTTCTTCCCAAGCCCTAATTATACACTTACATGCAACCTTACAGCTGTACAGTAGGTGCATGGTGGGGGGAGGTTCCAAAGGATGTTTCTGATTGAGACACAGACAATCAACAGATTTCATTACCGTCTCTATCTGATAATGTGGAGATAAAAAGGTTCTGTCCCCTGTGTTTGCTGCACTGAGCTTACAATATGTATTACTGCGCAGCTGAAGCCTAAAGAGACACATTGTTGTACTTATGGCGTTGTGTCAGAAGCTGTTTTGTGGAGTGTGTAAAGTAAATCCTGGTTGCCTCGAGGAAAACACTTTTGTTTCCATATTATACAGTCTGACTCTGGAGAGAGAATAATGCTCATACATGTCCATGTGAGTTATCATATACAGTTGACAATAATAGTTATACATCAGATGTTTGTGGTGCTTTTCTAGACACTGGGTAAAGTGTCTTGCCCAAGGACACAACTGCAATATTTCATAACTGTGTGAGAACCAAATTGCTAATCTTCTTGTAGGAAACCGCTGCCATCCCTGAATTTAGAAATGCTAGTACAATAAAAGAAGAGTTATTTTTGTATAATTTTCTTGTTTTATGTGTTACAATGTCAGCTACAAACATGTTTGAAATGTAATTCTGTAGTTTCATTATTAAAACATCTTGCATTTCTATATGCTATCCTATAGATAGACACTAAACCAGGTGAAGGTTGTTAACACGTTAAATGCCAGGCTAGGTGAAGATAGTTACTAATAGAAGGCAAGCCAGAAGAAGTGTCAATTAACAGCGGGTTTTTGACGATGAGTCCCATGCTAAAGCAGTGATGATGTCTTGTAGATGAAACATGCACTGACAGATTACGGTCTCTTCTGAACATCTTTTCTTTTCTCACTTTCTTTTTCCGGTTTCTTCTCCGCTCCCCGTGAGGATTAGCAGAGAAGTGCTAAAAGCCACTGTGGTGTTGTCGAGTTGCATTCCCAGTGTGCTTGCACTACCATGTATATATAACTAGAACTGATGCATGTTCCATATTAATCCCTGTATATTTGATAATAGTTATTTTATTAATTTCTGCATTTATTATACAGAATATATGTTTTACATGTTGATCATTTTTTGGTGATTGGGTTGACAAGTTCACTTTATAAATCGTACCTTACACACTGTCTACTCGCCCAGGTGTGACTGAACAACACCATTGTTTGGCAAAGACATGTTATGGTGTGTTCCAGTTTTCCTTGGATATCTGAATTTCCAAGTTCCAAGTAGTAAATATCAACTGGAACCAGCCAAGGTCAGAATTCCTACTGAAAAGCCTGGATCAACCCATAAAACCCAGAGATGAACTCCCACTTACAGAGGAAACTTAGATTTTTCTTTAATGTCAATGGTTGTAATTACAGAGTTAATAATAACCATAAACCACACACTTGACACTTTACATAGGAGCAGATGTAGGCACCATGTAGACTACCACAACAAATTTCCAGTAATATGGCATCATCTATATGGAAGCGATGTTGATTCTGAAGCTAAAAAACATCCAATTTCAGAATCTTTTTTAAACAACCTGAAATGAACTTAATATTTCTGTGGCACCGTTTGCATTCGTGATACATATGCGACTCTTTCAAAGCCCTGAGCAAACGCGCATGGAAGCCTCTTGATCTCGCCCTGCTCATATTAAATCTGTCATCTTTGCATCCCCCCACCTCCAAAACCTATGCTCGCTTTTACACCGGGGCTTATTGGATGTGAATACGTTCTGCGTGCGTGCTTTTTCTTTCAGCTCAGGCCAGTGGATTTGAGTCCTTTTGAACAGGCTGTAACATGGGGCAACTATGACAGACGGGACAACCCTTGATCACTGTTAATTATCTAAGTGTACGTGAGGCTCCCAAACCACCAGAGCTATGCAATGAGCAAGATCCACCGGGGAGAGACCAACTCGTGGTAGAAACTCACAATGGCTGGTGGAGTCTATTTACTGTTATCGTTTTCATGCTCTGACATATTGCCCTTCAAGTCATTGTCAATTGCGACGGAAACTCCTATTGTTCTTGCTTCACGTCACTCCAAAGCCGAGCCGAGATTGTCAGAAGTGTCAAACACGGAAAAACACTAAAGAGGTCCCGGCGAACCCATCTTTAATGAAGCACAGGCTATTTAACATTTATGAAAGGGTTTTACCACACGCTACAATGGAGTGTCATTACACTTGGGTTCAAAATGGTTGCATCACCTAAGCTTAGGGTTGTGGAGACATGTATCGAATTCCCGAGTGATTAAAAGTTAAAGAACAGGAAGAGTGCGGTGTTGGTTTTGAAAAATGTTCAAAACTATTAGGAAACTTTTAGATCTTGTGGCTTGAAAAGATAAAAACCTGACCAGAAATGTTAACTTTCAAGTGTTCGTGGTCCTTTCATATTTGCATGTGGTGTCAGTGTGAATTGGGTCATTGTTTGGCAAGGGCAGGTCTGGCCAAAGGAAAAAGACTAAAACTTTGTCCAAACTAGTATGAATGGAGTATTGCTGCAACCTCATTTTATTAGTATTATCTGAGCTTGACTTCACTCTGACTAGCCATTTTGGCCAGTTAATTTAGGACTGACCCATTAGTAACTGATCATAACTGAATAGAAAAATGGTTGACCATTGACAATCTTAAAATAAATATAAAACTAGGCCTGTGCTGTCGTCCCCGACAGCAAGGTGTATATCGGGGAAACGGTTCCATACGTCTGCCCCATACATCTGCCCCATACATCTGCCCCATACGTCTGCCCCATACGTCTGCCCCTTACGTCTGCCCAATACGTCTGCTACAACTGTCACCAACGGGCACCTTAATCACTTTTTTGATTTGTCTGGATGTTTGTGAAGAATGTTTTTGCCAAAATTCTTCTTTCATTCTATAGGGGGCGCTATAGAGGTAACTTCCATCATATCAGTCAGATGTGTTCAGGGCCGGGGGGTAATTAAGTATTTCAGGTTTGAGCCAAATCGGGCAAAGTATGTGCACGTTAGAGGCTGTCAAATATACCTGACCTCCCAAATTCAATCCAAAATGCCTGACTTCCTGTTTGTTGTAGGGTGGGGTCATAATAATAATTTATGTTGGGTACACTGTGGAAAATCACTGTACCAAGTTTCATTGCTCTCTGCCAAAGTAAGTGTGTCCAGGGTCCCATAGGGGTCATAAACATGGGGGCGCTATAGAG
>JAVQKC010189872.1:0-21986 GCA_036025475.1 Philypnodon macrostomus | reverse complement strand
AAGGGCTGAGGAGGAGTTACGGTCTGAAAACCGTCGGAAAAATTAAATATAATAATAATAATAATAATAAACCGCGAGGATCTTTAAAAGTGTTTGCGTTGGAAACGCAACCACTTAATGAATGACTCACAAATGTGTATACTCACTATAACCAGGACTAGTAGTCTACTAACCACTTCAAATGTTTACTGGTCATAATTTTATTTGGTATACAATGCATATTTTTGCTTGCATGTGTGCGTGTGTGCGTGTGCATGTGCGTGTGCGTCTGTGTGTGTAGGAAGTTTAAAGTTTGAAATGTACTTGGAAAAAGTTTCATATGCACATATTAAGTTATATGAGGTTTTATGTCTTTTCTTAATTAATCAGATCCTGAATGCGATAACTCACCAACGAATTGATGGATCAATTTTAAATTTTACACACAGGTACATATAATAAAGACACCAAATTGGATTGATTTTTGTAACTTCTATGATCAATATTAAATGAGTAATTAATTAATTAATTAATGCCCTGGAGCACTTTAATTGAGCCATTAATCCTGATGAACATAAACAATATCTTGGCACAGAGATTCGGGATAGTGTATAGAGGTCAAATAAAGAATGCCTCTATAGCGCCCCCATGTCTTTGACCCCTATGGGACTCTGGACATACTTACTTTGGCAGAGAGCAATGAAACTTGGTACACTTATTGTCCACAGTGTACCCAACATAAAATATAATTATGACCCACCCTACAACAAACAGGAAGTCGGTCATATTGGATTGAAATTGGGAGGTCAGGTATATTTGCCTCTAACTTGCACATACTTTGCCTGATTAGGCTCAAACCTGAAACTCTTAATTACCCCCCGGCCCTGAACACATCTGACCAATATGATGCCAGTTACTGCAATAGCACCCTCTACAGGCCGAAAGAAAAATGTAGTTTTAGGGAGATTTACAAAATTTGTCAACAATATAAAATACCAAGACTCTTGATTTGAGTCATTGTAACTAGTTTAGGTTTATTTACTGTTTTTGTTTCTTTTTCCAAGTTGAATAACACCCTGTTTGTCTGTTTGTCTGTTTGTTTGTTTGTCTGTCTTGTCTTCACACAATGTCTGATTAAGGTGCCTGTTGCCATAGCAGTTGTGGCAGACATATGGGCAGCGTAGGCCTAGTTTTAAGATAGTCCTTGTTTTAAGAAACATATTCCATACAGAGTCTAAAGTAAAATACAAAATACAGGAAGTATGCATACAGTAGATTATAAAAGCTGTAATCAAACAATCCTGTGTGTTCTAGAGCTTTAACATCACCCCTTGATATATACAGTACTTTCTGTGTGAGTGAGGGAAATGGGATGGGGATGAGAGGGAATGAGTGTGATTGTGTTATTTTATTTAGGCTACATGTTCCTTTGTGTTGTCTTGTTATAATTTAATGAAAAATACTTGAAATACTTGACTGTCCTAATCTCATGACTTTGAACATACAGAGTAATTGTCCTGTTGTGCTTTGTATTTATCCAATCAAAAAAAGACAATGGACAGTTTGCTGTTTTTCTCAACAGTGAAGTTGAGTTGAAGAACTGAATACTTTATATTATATTTTATATACATATGTTTTTCTTATTTTTTATTGTCATTTTGATGATGCTTATGAACATACCAATTGAAATAGCCATATTGTTGTAGCTAGTGTAAGGTTTTGCTCTGCTTCTAGTTGTAACATTCCCCATCGTATATGCAAGTACATGTATCTACGGTCTGTCTATAGCAATGAGAACTGGCTGGGACTGACCGTCATTTTTACTGCCTGTGTCATATGAAAATTTATGATTATTTAATGGTGAATGGCATAATTATAGACCAATTATACAGCTCCTGCCCTTGCACTCCTAAAGCCATTAGTAACCATTTGATTTGGTCATGGAAAAGTAAATTATAGTGATAAATAAGAAGATTAAAAAAAAAAAAATGTCAAAGGATGATGTGGCCTTAACTAAAATGCAGGTGAGACGACAGTGAAGGTTGTCAGCAGTCTTCTCTTTTATTCATATTTTCATTTTCAGCTTTATTTGAGATATGTAGATGCAGTGGAAATGTGGTTCAATTCAATTTCAATTACATTTTATTTGTATAGCCCTATATCACAACAAAAATGCCTCAGAGGGCTTCACAGAAAGATGAACGGTTTGTAAACAATAAACACGTTCTATTGACATATGCTACGAATCACAGGATATCCAATGAAGAGGTTCTACAATGAGTTGGAGTAGAGAGAAAGCTCAGAAAGACTATGTAAAGACTATAGAAGACCTTAATCTCACTACAAAGATTGAAGAAGGGTGCGCGAGACGAGGCAACTGCAATAACAAACCCCCACAGACTTTGGGACACAGCTCGAGATAGGGAAGCCTGGCTGGATTTAGTTGGCCAAACATCGAATTAGTGAGGGCACAAATTAAGCCAGGTGGGGACAGAACATCAGGGAGAAGAGTGAAAAGCGCACTTGGCAAACTGTCAACTCATTATGCCGTGTGAGGTATATAAGCTCCGGGTATGAGCTAAACCACAGCCCAATTTCTTTTTTACATATATACAGTATCTGAATACTTTTTTCGTGTTTTTCTGGTGTGCCATGTTGCCAACAAGTACTGCTAAGAGGCTTGTGGAGTTGATATTGGCAAACCTAAAATGTTAGAAGATCTTAATGTGTAAACTGAAACTTTAGTGTGGTAAATGGGAGTATGTGGACATAACAGATTTAAATGTGAGTATGAATGTGAGTGTGTGAACTTGAAACAATGGCTTACATAAAAGAGTTCTTTATTGTTTTGTGGAGAAATACTATCTGAGCCTTTGTTCATCTTTGTGCATTCTGATAGTCAGAATAGGTTGTATCATGAGGTGTTTGTAAAGGGGATCAGTAGGAGGTGTTTTTTGTCACTAACTCAGGGCACTACTCACTATTGTCCTAGTGAAGTAATATCATGAGTTGAGTCATGATTTGAGTCATTTTCACTAGTTTAAGTTAATTTACTGATTTTAACATTTTTGTTTCTTAAATTATTTGCAAGTGGAATAAGACCCTATTTGTTTGTTTGTTTGTTTGGTTGGTTGGTTGTTTGTTTGTTTGTTTGTCTGTCTGTTAGCAATTACATGCAAAAAGTACTGCTAGCACTTTTCAAGACACTCAAAACGCTTTACTAAAGAACACATAGATAGACATAAACATACATACAAAGTCCAGATCAGTTAATGAGTAGGGGGGAAAGCCAGTTTGAAATGATTTGTACTGAACAGATTTGGATATAATGTTATGGGAAGGTCAGAAATGATACAAGGAACAATTTATTAGATTTAAGAGTGATCTGGATAAAGACTTTTTTTTAAAAGAATGGCATCTGTTAGTAGCTTTACTCAAAAAGTACTGCACCGATACACAAAGACCAGAATTTTGTGAGTGATCGTGGAAAAGGGCTGCCTTGGCGGAGGTAGGTGCTCATAACTTCTATTCAATCTCTCAATATCATAAATTCTATTCAATCTCTCAATATCATCATTTCTTTTCAGTCTCTCTATATCATAACTTATATTCAATCTCTCTATATCATAACTTCTTTTCAATTTCTCGTTATCATAACTTCTATTCAATTTTTCAATATCATAATTTCTATTCAATTTCTCTATGTCATAACTTCTAATCAATCTCATATCTAATCTATCATATCTTCTCAAGATTAGTTTTTCCCAGACACTTTGGTACATTTATTGAAAAGTAAATATCTGTCAATGAACAAGTCAAGTCATTGTGTACAAATCAGACAATCAGATAATTTCAAAAAGAAACAATACAATACAATGGCACTTTTAGATGTGGACATTGACCAAAAGGGTTTAGGCAGAAGTCAAACTTATTATGCCTATCACTCTGTCATATTTGAAGTTAGCGCCCCCATGTTTATGACCCCTACGGGACCCTGGACACACTTACTTTGGCAGAGAGCAATAAAACGTGGTACAGTGATTCTCCACATTGTACCCAACATTATATATTATTTTGGCCCCAGCCTACAACAAACAGGAAGTCAGTCATTTTGGATTGAAATGGTGAAGTATATTTGACAGCCTCTAACTTGCACATACTTTGCCTGATTAGTCTCAAACCTAAAACACCTAATTACCCCCCGGCCCTGAACACATCTGACTAATATGATGATGAAAGTTACCTCTATAGCGCCCCCTATAGACTGAAAGAAGAATGTAGTTTTAGGGAAATTAAAAAACAAAACATCCTTCACAAACATTCAGATAAATAAAAGAAGTCAAATAGACCCTTCCCGTGTTTGTCATGGTTTGGGGGCGGGGAATCCCTTTTGGGGCAGAAGCCCCATTTGGGGCAGATGTATGGGGCCATTTCACCGATATACACCTTGCTATCATGTACGACAGCGTGGGCCTAGTTTATTTATTTTGTTGTAAATCCATTATCCCTGCCCTGTTGTCAGCTAGTCATTTTCACTTAAATAGTTTATGCGGTGCTCTGTTATTCAATATTCACTTGTTTCATTCATAGTTTAGTTTGGCCGCAGTGTATTGCCGTACATGTACGTTGGTTGTATCTTGTTATGAAAGCCCAAGCCCTGTGTTAACCTTTCAGAGATGCTGTGTTTATATGAAGGGGATGTTTGTGCAGCTAATGACTTGATTTCCATGGCCGTGGTCAGAGCAGACAGGCTGGATGCCAAAGAGCAGCTGATTAGATTTGCATCTCTGGCTTCCGCCTTCACATTGAAATCCTGTCTATGTCATAACTAAAATATGCCTGTCTGTTCTGGTTTAAGTTTACATGTTGCAAAATACACCAATCAGGCAAAACATTATGACCACAGACAGGTGTATGACATGAATTATCACTTTGTGAAGGCACCTGTTAATCAGTGGACTAGACCACATTTCCACAATTACCAAATTGTGAGTGCTGTGTTGCTGAGTGTTCCCAAATCTCCCAGAACTCCCAATCGATCAATGGAAAGATCTCAAATTGTCTCTATTTAAAGCTAAAGCTGTAGGTTCTCTCTGTCAAAATATACAAAAATAAATGCTTGACCAATTAGTCGAGTTTTACTTTTGTTCTCCACTGGCTTTTACAGCAAAATCAAATTGTGTGTGGGCTTTTGACTACTAAGTGGTAACTGACAAACCGCCATTTTAATTTTGTTACAGCTTGAATTAGAACAAAAGAATATATATTAGCTTTTTGTCAGGAGCCCACTTGGCATCCTTCTTTTAAAATGTTTAATTAGCCACAAAAATAACAACAGTGGTTTTCCTCTGTTTGTGCTTCAAAACAGTGAAAAATAATCCAGAAGTCCGTCTCTTGTTGGTTATTGATTTGTCTTCCCAGAGCTGCCACCGCGTGGAGCAGTGTGTTGAGCCCGCCTCGAGACAGACAGGTTCAGGAGGAGGGGTTACTATAGCAACAGGTCACCATGTAGAGACGGCGGTCGTCGAGAAGGTGGAGGGGGGTTGAGGTGTTTGGGGGAGTAGGTGGGGCAAGAGTGTGGTGGTGTACTATTAATAGAGCTTATCAGGAGCCAGCTGCGTAGTCTCACGGGAACTCATCACCACCGTCCTGGGAACACACACACATCAATACACAAACACATGAGACACACAAACACACACATGTACACATTTGTCACTACAAACATCAGAGGAAGCACGTAGAATGACATTAGCAAACTGGTGCACTGCCTGAGACCAGTACAGGCCCATGAAAGACTCAACCATACTGCCTTGTAACCTTTATTTATGCATTGTTGTGCTGTGGGCAATGCATTAACAGTTATGGGTGTGTTTGGGGCTTTACAATTATACAGTAAAAAGTACATTGTGTGTCACATTTTTGTATTTTTCTTTTTATTAGTGTACTTTTTTATTATATGTTTATTATATTGTCACACATCTCTTTTTTTTTGCACACTTTTTTACCATGTACTATTATTGCATGCTACTAGTATTTCATGAGTGTCTTAGCGAGTCTAACGGTTCTTCCGATCCAAAGCATTTCATTGCATTTTTTGACCCTGTGTTGAATGTGCAATGACCTGAAACATTTGACAAAAGTAGACAACTGATTTCTATGTTTTATTTATTAATTACAAAGGTTAGACTTAATTGTAACATACACTGTGAGACAACATCAGCAACTCGTGCACTTATGCAAGCCTATGAAGGACTATCACGACTACATTACCCCCGTTAGGTAAGCTTGTATGTATGGATGCAAGGCATTGTGTTTCCGTCCTACTTGTAGTGGTTTAGATATTAGGGTGTTTTGGGATGCAACAGTGATACTAGTGTTTAAAGAATATGGAATTTGAGTATATGGTGTGTCAAACCATTGATTGTTATAATTGCAGTTTAATAGTAAATGCCATTTGTACTTCATCAGCAAGTCAAGTCAGAGGCTTATCCTAACCTTGAAGGAAATAGCTAAGCAAAAAACAACTTTACACACTCAATAGTTGTCATAGGCTTAATTTTCTAGCTTTTGGACAGCTGTGGTTTAGAGGTCCCTGATTTCTGTCTCTTGTGTTGTGCAGGTATTGCCTCGATGACCGTGCCTGTGTACATCGCTGAAGCCTCTCCTCCTCACCTCCGAGGGCAGCTGGTCACCGTCAACACACTCTTCATCACGGCCGGACAGTTCACCGCCAGCCTCATTGACGGAGCATTCAGTTATCTCAAGCATGATGGATGGAGGTCAGACACACAAAGACCAAATAAATAAAACTGGTCGTTACAGGATGTACCTTCATGCAAATAGTTCCTTTATTTACTAGTTAATATTGCTTCAAAATCAAAATATAAGATTAATCTAAAACTAGGCAAATCATGACTAGAATTTGACTCATTTATTCAACTTTTTTCTCAAGGCAAAGAAATTTGATTTTAACAGATATATTGAATCTTCAGCTGTTTATTTATAGATTGCGGATGTGATCCTTGGTCCTCCTTGTGTTTTTGTAGGTTTGCTCACCGTCCAAAGACATAAAAAAATAGTAAATGAATGTGAAAGTGAATGGCGGTCTGTGTACGTCTCAGTGTCAGCTTTGCAACTAACTGCCCATTGTCCAGCGTTTACCCCACCAAACGCCAATATGTGGAAATGAGAAGAATATATAATTGTGCATTTATAAAACCTCCACCCTTACCAGCAAAGTAACCATCTCTTATTGTAGCCAGAGATCACTACCTTATAAAGTTTGAAAAGTAACAATAGTATTTTCAAATCTACCAATAAATCAGATGTGCGTATTATCTTGCAGACAGCTGTGGTATTCCTCTGGTGCTTGTATCATCAAATGCCAGAAAAAGTCACTCATTCGTAAATGTCACCTGCATATCCACACGTGGCTAACATTTATTGAGAGCAGCTGTACAGTGGTTTATAAATTGACTCTGCTCTGTACCTTTAAATCCTCTAGATTTGGGTTTGATCTTCTATAAATGTATGTTTCTGGAAGTATGTGCCAGTTTTTGCCAAAATACTAAGACCCCTGTTTGAGTTATAGCTTGATTTTAAAGGACATCTATTATATCGCCCAAAGACATACATGTGTTTCCCCCGGTGAATGAGCGTGAGAGTGAATGTTGTGCCTGTGTATGTCTCTCTGTCAGCCCTGTGACTAACTTTCCATTGTCCAGGGAGCACCACACCTAAGCTTCATAGTTGCAAGGATATGTTCCAGTCACCAGAAAATGAAATTCTGATTTCTATTTTGTAGATAAAATGTTTCTGTGGTCTACACAACACCCTTTCTCACCTTCTTCAGAAGATAGTTTGTGCTGGTTTGTTGCTGATGGACCGTCCATTACACCCTTTACTTTTTACTGAGGAGAAGAAGATGTCTCCGAGTATCTCAGAGTGCCTTTCTTAGCAGACTCTTAAATGATTGCAAAGTAAAAATGTGTGTTTTTTGTAATGTAGGTCATGATTTTTCTCACAGGTACATGTTGGGCCTGTCTGTCCTGCCTGCCATGCTTCAGTTCATGGGATTTCTGTTTTTGCCGGAGAGCCCTCGCTGGTTGATTCAGTGTGGTCTCACCCAAAAAGCCAGACGCGTGCTCAGCCAAATCCGGGGCAACCAGAACATTGATGAGGAGTATGACAGTATAAAGAACAGCATTGAAGAGGAAGAAAAGGACAGTGGAGGAGGTAAGTTATAATGAGGCATATGACATGGCTACACATTCTGCACATAGAGATATTATATACCACAATGCAAGGAAAGTAAATAGTAATTTTTATTTATTTATTTTATTTAGATTAACATTCCACATTCAACACATTCCTACATTTAGTCTTTTGGGGGGATCTGTTGCTTTCTCTCTACTGAAAAAGCTCATCTCATTTTCCCCATGATGGCAATGCTCACTATGCCAACCAGTGCAAATACAAAAATCAAGGCAGAGTTTCCTGATAAAAATGTAAAACCAAGTGCCCCTGAGAAGGTTAGTGCCTCTGCATATCACACAATAGGGCCCATTTACGTACATTAGGGAATCTAATTGGGTAACTATTTTGTGTGTATCTTGTGTGGTAAGATGAAAACATGAGGCTTCAGTGTAGGACTTTTGGGATGTTGAAAAAATGCTGTGCTTGGAAGGTAGATAAATAGTGTTTTAGATGAGAACCCTCAATGCAGCTTCTGTGATGAGTTGTAACCAGCAAAAGCAATATCGCATCATTTCTAGGAATATGCAACAATATTGTCCATGTGTGTTTAGGAATAAAACAATTGTTTTAGAATAGAACAGAATATTTACACAGCATATTAAAACAATCTTTTGTATCCTGGATCAAAACAGTGACCTCAAAGACTTCTTTGGCTTTTGTTGAAATCAAACCAACAAACTTTTTTACTTGTGTTCATCAATGAATAAAGGTTTAGTCGGTTGTTGTAAAAAAAACCTACTCAAACGTCTCTCTATAAATTGACATCTATGAGCGTGTAAATCTTTAAATAACTTTCAGTAAGGTGGCAGCTGTGGCTTACACTCTCTGCAGCTCAGTCCAATTACTGGGGTTACATCTGAGCTCAGATAAACATAGACACTTTACTTTAATTTGAGATGTTATGTGCGTGTGTGTGTGTGTGTGCGTGTGCGCGCGGGTGTGTGTGTGTGTGTGTGTGAGGGGGTACGAAGTGGTGTCTTGGCCGTGTGAGTGCCAAGTCTCTACATGTCCTAAACCAGTATTTTACCAACATTATAAAATGCCAGTATAAAGACACAGTCCATTAGTGTTTGAGTCAATTGTAGAGATTGTAGAGATAAAGTCAGAGGGGCCACACTGCGATGGTGAGAAGAATGTTGAGTTTAGAGCTGCCAGACATGAGGCCCTGAGGAAGACCAAAGAGCAGATCTATAGATGTAGTAAAAAAGGACATTGAGTTAGTTGGTGTAAAACTAGATTAGACGGAGGCAGATGATTTGCTGCAGCAACCCCTGAAGGGAACATGTGACTGGAGAACATTTACAGCCCTGTTTTAGATGTTGAGAAATGTAAGTATTTTTATGCCACTTCTTCAGGGCATGGTCACAGAGGCAGCAGTCTAAGCAGAGATGGTCAGACAGACTTCACTCTCCCCAGACACTTGGTGGAGAAATACTAAGGTGTTCCCAGGGCAACCGCGAGATTACGTTTTGTTGTTGTTGTTTTTTTTTTTGTACAATTCAAAGCGTTTCCTCACTGGAACCCCTTATTTATAACAACTCAAAGACAGCTGGAGGCACGATCCTGAACTTGGGAGGCTTGTTGTCTCACATTGATGTCCTCCACAGTGGAGTGATGAGGCTGTTCACGCCCTCCTACCGCTGTGCCATAAGTCTAGTCTATTGAAACAGCTATAAAAGCCTTTGGTTTGATGCACATGTGTGAATGTAGGCTCCCAGGGTGACAATGCAGACCTGTCAATCAAACAGTGTGGTATCTCTTTCTCTGGAAGTGGTTGATGTGGTTTGATATAAATGTAGGTGGATCCTTTGTGGAAGGTAAAAGGGCTAGACTAGTGGTTCTCAGCTAAATTAAAATCCTGATCAATTTATAGTACTTTGTACAGAACCAAAGTTCATTTAGTTATTCAGTCTTCTGCTCCATTCGTTGTAGTACTGACAAAGACTTACACAGACGCATCATCATTCATTCTCATATTCATTTTTAAAATTTAGCTTCACCACTTTGGGCCTGTAAGTGTCATTAAAATAATTTATTGATGAAATCAGTTTAAAGGTTAAAAATGAGTGAATAAATAATTATTAAAGTGTTGAATTTCATTTTATAATTAGAAATGCATTATTATTTATGTTGTTAAAATATGCCTTTTGGCTAAGTATTTCATCCCTTTATTTGATTATTTGAACGTTATGCAGGCATATATTTTGATTTTGGACAGCTACTGTAACATGGTCATCGTGAGATTTAATGAGAGTATAAATGAGAACTGTAAAGTACAATGAAGAAGGCACCTTTTGGGCAGCTAGACGGGCCACCTAGCTTGCCAAGAAAAGACTAACTTTAATGGACTCTAGTAACTCACAGAACTCCGAAGTGACAGGCGGCAAAGTGTCTCAAGGTGTTTGGCGGACGACGATGTAAAGGCAATGGTGTAATGGCGTCTCGGCACAAAGGCATGAAGTGTCATAAGGATGCAATGCAACAAACCACCATCAAACGAGAAGTGCCTGTGTTGTCACTAAAGAGGGGCCTTTGGGTCTATGGAGTAGTTGGAGAAAACCCATTGTAACACTGGAAGGACCTCAGCCAGAGAGGTCATAGTCCAGTTACATTTACTCAGTTACATTTACTTGAGTAACTTTTTAAATAAATTGTACTCCATAGAGTAGCTTTACTGCACAATACTTTTACTTGAGTAATAATATTTTGGAGTAACTGTACTCTTACCCACCTCTGTGTGTCATGTAAGAACAGCTTTATGTGAAAAATGTGATGATGTGGAAATATTGTTCCTTGTGCCTTAATTTTTGAAAATATTATTTACATTTTTAGTTTATCTTTTGAAAATATCAAAATCTGTTTATTATCTTTAATTTTTTTTGCCAGATTACACCAAAATGAATAATAATCTCACATTACGCTCAAACAGTTACTCAGTACTCGAGTAGTCTTTTCACCAGTACTTTTCTACTCTTACTTGAGTAATTATGTGAATTAGTACTTTTTACTTTTACTTGAGTAACATTATTTTGAAGTAATGGTACTCTTACTTGAGTAAAATGATTGGCTACTCTACCCACCTCTGTCATAGTCACAGCCCCAAGGATTGAACTCACCACCTTCTTGCTGGTATTCAGAAGTACTAAGCACTCACCATACGTTTATTTGAAATTATTATATTTATAAGAGGCTAAGGACTAAGGATTGTTTTTTGTTTGGAGC
The DNA here is from genome assembly GCA_036025475.1 of Philypnodon macrostomus. NCBI lineage: Eukaryota > Metazoa > Chordata > Actinopteri > Gobiiformes > Eleotridae > Philypnodon > Philypnodon macrostomus. The sequence goes on along the minus strand of JAVQKC010189872.1, from coordinate 10,526 downwards.
TTGCAACAACTTTTTAGTGAACTGCAACCATAAACTGTTATCACATAACACGGCTATAAAGTTGTGTCCAGTGGTCTATAGGTAAAGCATTGCACTGATAACAAATAACAGTTACAGCATCACCATTTGAGCTATATCTAGATACACCTGCCACCTTGCTATATATGAAAAAAAACAGCAGTTTTTTGTTTACTGACACATACAATAAAATATAGTAAGGTCCTAATCTGGCTTGACGACAGAACTGTATGTTTCTGGGAGCAGTGGTTGTATGGTTCCCCTGGGCCTCTGCTACCTCCAGTAAAGTCAAGTTTTTATCACAGATACACACACACTCACATCAGGATGTAATTGCACACACTGAGGTAAGGAACACAACAGCCACAAAGGCTCCCTTAAGAACTCAGTCCATCTCGTTTATTTTCTATTCTGATTTAAAGAAACAATGTTCACTGTTGGTACTGGTCTTTACAATTATGTGTATATAATTATTGAAAATCCCCAGAATGACATGCACAAACACACAGAAACAGAAGAAGACACTATGTTATACATTCATACAGTATTTTTTGCCAGACAAGCCCCTTTTTAGAGAAGGGATTCAAATGTATGATTGGTTGTTTGTTTATCCGATTCAGAGGAAGTTTCTTTGAAATGTGTGCTATATGTATGTGTTTAAAAAAGCATGATTTATTATGATGAGGTTATTTTGGGTACTGAACACATGTATGGACGATACAGCTAAGTTTGACAGTGACTGATAATCAAGAGCAACTAATTAAACAGCTTTATCATTCTTGCATCACCCCTTAACCCCAGCTCTTCCCTTAATGCGTTTTCTGTTTTTAATCAATATAATGTTAGTTGTCAATGATGATGCTGCTGGCTCATTATTGAGTTTTTTACTCACCTGCTTTAAGGCCCTTCTTGTGCACCAAATATTATTGAAACAAATCTACGTTGTAAGAATTATTACAGTGGCCCCACAACACAACACTTTAGACCACACTGCATTTGTTACATTTTACATTTTGACCAATGATTTGTAACACACAGCATCGGTAGGATATGATTTAGTTTTTAACCATTGACATTTCTTTACCTTTAATTTCATGTTTGCACCATCCTCACTATGCTGGTAATTTACATGCTCTTTAAGTACAAGGCAAATGACCTGGAGACCTGCTGCTGTGTCCATAGCAACTAGACACACACACACACACACATACACACGTACACACACACACACACACAGTCAAACAGACAGATGGAGAGGACATTAAGAGGCAACAGCACTCTCCGGGGTTTAAAACACTTACCAGGGCCATTCACCGCTCTGATTAGCTTCATTCATGACCAGCTGACGTCAACAAGTTGAACATAGTTAAACCCAAGAAGCTAGCCCAGATAAAGGGTGAAGGGAGCTGAGGTTATTTGGGGAAATTCAAGACAATGTGTCATAAAGTGAAAGTTGAAAAAAGAAACTTACAGACTGTGTAGAGAGGAAGTATAAATAGATGCTAATTACAGAAATGCTCCTTCTTGAGTTGCTGAGTGTATTTGAGACATCCAATTCCCCTATTCAGTACTGTTTACACAGTCAATTGTTAGTGAAGTTGGCTTTGTTTTCTGCACTAGACAGTATAGGTTTGATTCAGAGCAGGGCTTAAAAGATTACAAAAATGCAAGTCATCCAGTTCAAAATGTAACGGTAACAATTAAAAAGACCCAACATACACTTCACTTCATGCACGTGAAGTTTACCATGAACATTCACAGAAATAACTATAAAGATAAATGCAGTTTGCACCACATTATGCCCCAGCATGTCTAAACTTAAACTAAAAATCACATAGTGGTGGCTTTCCTGATTAGATTAGATTTATTAAAATATATTTCAACATGGAGAGACTCACAGAAACAGAAAGGCATCAGAGACGATTTATTGAGCGTGATAAAATACACATTTGGCGTTTAGGCCCCGGTGGAAAGACATGTGTGTGGAGATATATGCTGAACGTGGATGAGTACGTCTTCCCCCGAGTGCCTGGACACTGGTGGTGGCTTGAGATGACCAGATGAGAGTAGAAGAAGCGGGAGCGCCCAGATGAGAGGCAGAAAGGATGATGCAGCTGAGTGGTTCAGGTGGTGATGGGGTGGAGGAGGGTCACGCATAAGCAGGGAAGCCGGATTGATTGCGGTTAATTGGGTGGTTTAAAAGCAGCCGGCTGAGCTGGGATAGGCTGAAGTAGAGGTGCGGCTGGTGGAGAGCTGGGAGGAGCTCCAGGTGAGAGGTGGAGTGGTTGATGCAGCAGCTGCCAGTAGTCTTCCAGTTGAATTTGCGCATAAGCTTCATTTGTCTTGAGGTAACCTTCGTCAGAGGTGTCATTAAGCTTCATAGTAATAAAGAAAACAAATGGAATGCCAGGACTACAATGGATTGCTTTGCAGATTCACACATCTGCTTTGATTTTGACTGTTACATGGAAGTATTAGGCAATCTAGTGCTGCACAATTAGCATTATATTAAGTACTGTGTTTTTGTAATATCCACATAGCAAATAAATTGTATTTTTAGTTGAAGTTATAATTAATTTTAATTATTATAATTAATCTGGTTTAGCCCAATTAAGGACTCATTAATGTAGGTCTAGTTTCGACATTGATTTCTTTGTGAAAATGATGTCAATGTTTTTGCTTAAATACTGAAGCTCAGTTTTTCCTCTCTCCTGACCGCATAAATGTTGTACAGCTGGTAAGAAAAGCCCATTTGCTGTCAAATTACCCTTTTCCAGCACCCATTAAACCAGCTACGTTATACAGCATTGAATTCACACACATAAGAACACTTGAGCTTAATTAATCCTCATCTGTCCTGTGATTCGAAACATGTTACAGTACTTGAACCCATGACTTATGCAAAAGCATAGTCGTTTGTGTAGTCTGTGGCCCTTTCCTGACACGAGGGTTACCATGGAAACCACAGCATGATGCTAGTGTCCATCATCCGGGCTCTTATAGACACACACTTTCAACACGTCGTGTACTTTGAGAAGGTGAGAGAGGCCAAGAGAGATATAAACCATAATAACATATAATCAGAGCAAAGAGAAGAATGAAACTGAATCAAAAATAACTTCTATGGTTTGTGTCGGGATGACACTGCAAAAGTTCTAGCAGAAACTATTCACAGCAAACAAAGTACTGACATCATGTGAACTAATAAACTGGCTGGGAGCAGTTATGGTATCCCTAATAATGTTTATGAACAAACCAAGTATTATTATTAGTATTAGTAGTGTGACTGAATAGAAGTAAGTGATTTCTTCTACATCGTAGTTGTGTTGTGTGTTGGCTTGTAGTGCTTTACTACATTTACTACATTTGTCTCTGTTTCCATTTGATTGTCATTTTTTCAATAATGTTGGATTGTCTGCCACCATTATGTTCGTAATTGAAGCTATTTGAAGTTATTTATTATTGGATCATATTTATAATATTCAAATGCCGTCTGTTGATTGTTTTTCAATAAAATTCCATAAACCACAATTCTCTGTTAATCAGCATTTTTGCTTTACTTCTAGAACAGCCTCTGTGATGTTCAAACATCTAGTAGGATCTTAAATTATAAGCTAATGTAACATCGAGGATATACCCTACACAAGCCAATGGGAATGTCCCTTATCCAAGAGGCTGAAGTAGAAACTGTGAAAGCCAATATTGCATTTTTCATTTATTTTTTTATACTTAAATGCCAGTTCATTGGGGTATCTATATTACCCATCCTTGCTGCATTTTATAATTTGCTTGAGAATTCCCAGAAATTATGCTGACGTGTTCCAGCCCCAAGTCAATGAGGTTTCATTAGTGTTTTCTGATCCACAGAGACTCTGAGGAAGAAGCTCACGTCAAAGGTCAAAGTACAATAGGGAGGTGTGGGGCAGCAGTTATTAATATTGAAGCAATATCCCAGCCACAATATAATACAGCCTTTTGTCATCAGTTGTTATACAGCCATTGTACATGAAGAACTTCATAGTAGTTCACTCTATTGAATGTATTGATTTCCTGGGAACACTTATCCATAGTCGGTTTTGCTATGTTCAGGGCTGGTCAGACTCATGTGCTGAAAACATAATGTTGAATGGGTGAGTGATGGCAGCAGTAGAATAGGCCATAGATCAACATTGACTAACACTGAGTTCAGCAATACAAGTGATATACTATAGAGAAAACAAGGTACAGCCAGTTTGTATAGTGCGTCAATGAGATACAATGTCCACAATAAAATAACAGGCCTCCAAAGTGGGATTAGGACACATATTCAATAAAACAAACACATTATACATGACAATCTATATATCACTATATAATCGATATATTTGGGTTTTCAGGAATATCTGTATTATGGTCTGCATTCAATTCAACGTTAATAAATTGGTACAGGTACCACTGGTGATGTGCCCTTTTCTAGTCATACTCAATGCACTATAAAAAGACGCTTGAATTTTCTGTACACTCCACTACTTAGTCTTATCTTGAGCACACATTAGACCTAATTTAGACTTTTCTTTAGCTTTGGCTCAGTCTTTTTTCCCCTTATTTATTACTGTGTTATTCTGCGTGATCATTTTTAGTTCATTCTTAAAAGGCCTAAAATCAATCAATGTTTAACATAGCCTTGATAACCAGTGATTACTGTCATTAATATAGCTACTTTGTGTTAAAACATAGAATAAAATGCACACGTTAATGAACTCACTGTAAGCTAATTTATTATTGTCACTCTAAAAAAGGAAATTGCTTATTGAGGTCCCCGCTGTTGGCTTTGTCTGTTTTAATCAATTGTTTCCAGGTAATTGAATGGTACAAAACAAAAACAACATCTAAATGAAATGTCTAGATGATTCATTCACTGCACTTGTAATCACTTCATATGCACACACAGGCACAAACAAACACACCTGATAATGTGGGAGGTTTTCAAGTGACCTCTATCGCGGTCCTAATTCTCACCGCTCGTGATGAATTATTCAAGAATTTCAAGTTTTTGTGAAACTATGCCTCTGCTCTGTGTCTGCTCAAATCCTCAAGGAGATTCTAATGAGACCAGTGCAGTTTATACAGAGCAGAAGAATGTGTTTGGTAACAACAGGCGTCTCTGAATATATTAAACTGACCTATTTAAATGCACTTGATGAAGGAGATACAAACAGTTTAACTTTGAGTTCAGAGCTGGTTAGTGTTTTCTCTGTATACTGAAGATCTGAAGTGTCTAACCTTTGTGGCCCATTGTTGCTGGCATAGACTACGGAGGGCACATTTATTAAAGGGCTCGCTGGTTGATTTGCTACATGATGACAGTATTGCATATTTGTATTACACTTTTAATTGATAGGGCATGTGTCTGACTTTCACATTTGCAAAGAAATGGAGCGTTCCCAGGGGAAGTTTTTGTTACTGTGAGTTTAAACATCATTGCAACATTCAACAATGCACAGTCTCCTATTACAATGCACAATTTGAAGTCTCACTGTTTACATAGGTTCACTGTGGTCTCAAACCATTTAATTGAAACTAAACATGCTTGAGGCTTTGTCTTTGTCAAACACAGTCTAACTTTATGACAATATGTATTGTATAATATGTATTGTATAATATGTATTGTGTAATAGTGGGGATTGAAGGTGATGTGTAGACCAATGCTTACTATTTTAGAACCAGTTTTGACTTGGCTTGACAGTTTATGAGACTTGATTTTCTTTACTTTTTATTTGACTAAATCAAGATAGTCCCACTGATCTGGCCCCTGTGGAAAACATGTGTTTAATGGCAGGAGAAATTGAAGTGCCCGGAGGACACTATTCTGGTATACCATCCGTCCAATCATTACTCGTCGTGTTTGTGGACGGACCAATCACGAGCCGTTTAAGAGCCATGCATCGTGTGTTTTGTGGCATGGGGAGAACATGTAAACTACACACAGAAAGGTGTCCCTTTACTCCTGGTTTACAACTGGTTCAGTCCTGGTTAAGACCCAGTTGGGTCCTGAGGGCTTACTCGGCTAAGTCTGGCTTATTTTGTTGCCATTTGGGTTTCATAAACCATGCTTACTTGAAGTCTCACTCAGTCGCCAGGAAACTAATGCAGGGAGCTTAGCCTGGTCTGGACAGGCTTAAACTCAGGCTTAACCACAACACTGGTTCTTTTTTGTGGAATTCAACACTGATGGGGATCACAACTGACATAGCAATGTATCACTGCCATCCTATGACAAAGATTCATTAAGGCTGAAATAATGGTACAAAAAAAAATCAAAATATGAATATGCAAATAATAAAAAAAACATTAACATTTGTCTTCGCCAAAATCAATTTAGCCAGAGACCATAAATGTGTTATAAACTGACGTGCATAACAGGTATAGGTCTGCAAGGTAATTCATTAATGAATTCATTGGATCTGTCTTTTTCTAATTTCTAATTTGCTTCACAGAATTTTGGGGGGGCATTTTCAAAATTGTTGCACGTAATGACTGATCCAAAATCAATCTATATTTCAGGTTGTATATAATATCAAATCTGAGGGGGTGAATGTATTTGTATGTACAGTTATATTCCTGTTTATAATTCCGTATTTATTTTGTATTATGAATGATCCTTTTTCATACATTTCAGACAAATATTGTTTGTATTCAGTGTGGTACAGGAAAACGTGTCCCCTCAATTTGCATATTACAAAAAACACTCACTCTCCAACGGACACTAAACATAAATAAACTGAAATAAAACCATTAATTATTTTTGCTCAGGGTTTACAATCAGAGCATTGCAGATAATAGTGTGTATATGTCATTGTACCACTGTGCAATGGGATAGGTTTTTTTTATTATTGTTATTAAATTTTGTTTTTAATAAATAAAAAGACAATACAAATTTCAGCCCATTTGACATACTTTGACAAAACATATTTTCACAATGAAAAATCTAATGGGGTCAGAATGCCCAGAGACAGCAGAAGGTTAAATGTTTAAATTCTTGATTGGCTTTTATTAGAAGCTGTTGGCTCGTTTTGCCATTGATTCTCAATTGATTTTGTGATGGATTTTCTAATATTAATTTTAAGAAAAGAACTCACTGAATCTGTCTTGCATTAGTGAGATTAGACAAACCCAGACTACCTCTGGTGAAACCCATTAAGCCAGACTTGACATTTTGTGCCTAATTTAAGTCAGGAGTGGGTTCCCACGTCTAGTTTTATGAAACAGCCCTCTGGTCTACATCTGATTCAGACCAGGTTCACTTCAGATTTAGATTAGTTTTGGTTTAGTTTCTGTTAACAGAAGTAATACGCTTCCATATAAGATGATTGTAGCTGACATACCCTGCACATGTATGAACAGAGAGCTGATGGGGGCTGTAGGGGCTAGAGTGCAGTCCCATCAGAGACAGACTCATACAGGCTGCATTAGACCAGAGTGTACTGCAAACTGATGAAAGCAACAAGATGGTGATTGTTTCTCTGTTCACGTCTATTCTTCCACAATGAATATCGTTTCAGTCATAGCTCTGTGTAAAAAATGTGTTCAGTCAATATGATAAAGCTCTTTTATTTTGAATTTGAACATTAGAACACATGGACATTAATTAGTAAAAATAAGTGCAGAGTAGACGGGGTTGGTTGTAACTTAGTGTTGCTCAGTTGCTTGGAAAGACAGTAAATTTGGGTATAGTCCAGTTCATATTTCTGCATGTCTTCTGAACCATTTTTGCTCAGAAAAGCTCTCTTCTTTGCTTGTGTCAATTCTTCTGCACTCTGAGTAATCTTGTCACTTCAAGGGAACAAATTCATTTTCACTGAACTGTAGCACTTTAGTTAAAATGTGAGCATTTTTCTAACTGAAATGAACTCTGACCAATGTTCCCTCAAAGACCCTGTTTCTGCCTGTTTTGACTCATCCACGAGTGCTTCATTCAATTAAAATGTGCAATTGTTTTGGGAGAGTGGCCCCAGTGAGTCCAGTGTGAACAGCAGTAATATTATGGCTCAAATATTCTCTTCATAGATGTATTTTATAATGTAACTAAATGACTGTTATCAGCTGGATTGTAATGGAACGGGAAACATATACTCATTGTATGGGTGGGTAATATGGTAAAAATACAATATCACAATTTTATTAAAACATTTTTGGTGTGGGTGTTGAGTAAACATTCACAATCTACTGGGATTTTTACATAAAACAATGTCTAGGGTTTGAAAAAGACACAATATCCAGTGAGCGGCAGTTCTGTGGGTGAGAAAATCTTGTTGATGCCACAGTTTAGAGACTGGTGTGAAATTATAAAAGCAACATTAGCTCATATAACCAGAAGCAGAGGACCACATCGGGTTCCACTTTATTACAAGGTCTACCTAATACAGTGGCCAGTGAGTGTAGTTAAATGTATTTTCTGCCTGTGACTCATCTCTAAAGGCATATCTCTGTAAATGTGTGCCACTTAGCAGACCCCTGTCATTTGCATTAGGGCCAATGTGCAGCTGGAAAATCATGAATCTAAATAACTCATTAGACTGATGACCAGCACAACACTGAATGTCTCCTGGGATTTCTCTGACAGGCCGAACCGCACAAATAGAAATGAACCGATAATGTTTGTTTGTGCAAAAGCTGAGACCACATACTGAGCAGCTCATTCATATTAATGATGTTTATAAAACCTACACATCTTATATCTGCCATAAAATGTGTAGAATAAAGGAGAGAAAAACATTGGCTAAAAATCCCAATCGCCAAAAATAACCGAACCAGTGTGGCCAAACATGTACCCGTGATTTAAATGCATGATGCATGTGTGCTCCAAGACTTATTTTTAGGGTTCTGTTGTAGTATGGTATGGCTGATCAACAGGCAAAACTTAGTGAGGTGTCTCGGATCAGAAATGTAGTGTCTGTGGTGTGATTGATATCTCCGTTATTCTTTCTTCTGTGGAGTTAGAAATGAATGTAGCAAAGATTATTTTGTTTGCGGCAGTCACAAATACAAGGCATTATTGATGAGGCCCAAAACTAAACCAATCTGTCTCCATAGCGACAGCCTCCAAAGTTTTATGTTGAACTATCCATCATCAATCATCAACAGAAAAACACACAGGGAAATAAGAAATCAAGATTATAGGTGCCATGCATAAGAGACGAAAAGCTAATCCAACTGGTTGTGCTATGTCTGTCTGCCTGACCAAATAACTGCCTTTGAAGGACTAATATCAGCAATTTTTGACTACAAGTGTTCTTTTGTATTCACTATTCACAAAATGACCACTTCCACAAGTTCATTTAGGATTTGCAGTATAAAAAAATCCAAACTATGCCATAACAATGTAAAAAAAAATACAAAAAATAGACCGCTTAGCTTGAATGAGTTTATAGCCGTGCACACAAGTGAGTTTGCTGACATTGTTAAACTTCAAGCCCAGTGTATTCCTCTTTGCCCTCTGGACATATCTGGAACATCTTGCGCACACATTTCTCTTCTCTTGTACACACGTTTGTTTGTCCTTGTTTAAATGCCTCTGGTGCTTCTGAATCACCCTCTCAGCACTTCACAACTATGATAAGAAGTTGTGTAAGCGCTTTTGTGTTATCTGCCTGCCTCCAAAGGTTTAATTAAAGCGCCAGTGTTTCAGATCCATTTCTCTTCGCTCTGGTTGCCTTCACTTTCACAATCAACATTTGAATGAGTAGGTGAATGACTATTGATTTCCCTTGCTTTATGTGAGACTTTATTTTTGTGCATAGGGCATTTCACTTGCTGCTTGATTATGTAAGCTCCTTAGAAACATCTGTAGTATTTTACCACATGTGAAATACTCTTACACCTTATTTAATCCTACCAGCACCTTTGGATTTTTATTGTACTTATTTTTTGTTATATGTTTATTATTATTTTTTACCATGTACTATTATTACATGCTAGTACTTCTTGACAATCTTAGCGAGTCAAACGGTTCTTCTGATCCTAAGCATTCCATTGCATCGTTGACCTTGTGTTGAACCTGCATATGACAAATACACTTTTGAAGTTTGAAGTTTGATAGTGAGTACTAACCCCACTGATTTTCATTTTCAAGGTAACACACACCCAGCCAAGTGTTTTAAAAGATAGAACGTGCGAGTGAAAACACTGTATCTCTTTAGACCAGCGGTTAACTGTGAGAAATTCTGTTTGTCTCTTAGTAAGCTAGCCCAAAAATCAGATTACCGTATTTTCCGCACTATAAGGCGCACTTAAAAACCTTTAATTTTCTCAAAAACCAACAGTGCGCCTTATAATCCGGAGCGCCTTATATATGGATTAATTCTGGTTGTGAATCATCATCATCACTGAACTGCCAGGTAACAACAACGACACAGACTCGGATAATGACGAGGGGGATCCGGGCTGGATGCCGTAATCGCCCAACTGTTCAACTCGGACACTGAAGATGAAGAATTTGAGGGATTTGTGGACGAGGAATAAACTGAAAA
>JAVQKC010189864.1:0-12244 GCA_036025475.1 Philypnodon macrostomus | reverse complement strand
AAAATAAAATAAAATAAAATAAAATAAAATAAAATAAAATAAAATAAAATAAAATAAAATAAAATAAAATAAAATAAAATAAAATAAAACTGTATAAAGAAAATTAGTAAAATGCTCAGAAATATTGGTGATTATTTTATAAACACAGTGCAGCTTTTCAGTTTGGACTTTTGAGTTTCAGTTTGGTTTGTGATGTGGGGGATTTTTGGACGATGGGGGTTTTTGATCATGAGTATTTTTCATCAGTATTTTTTTTTACTGCTAAATATTTGGTTTACTACGTCTTCAAAAGAGAGATAGACCATTTCTCTCATATATCTTGAGTGAACTTGAATTCACCGCTCGGTAAATGAATGAAATGCACCCAACACTGACCTCGGCTGAACTCGAACTTTGAATTCACTGAGATCCAAACAATCTCCATCACGTTTACGACTCTACGGCGCCATGGCAACACTTCCAGAGCTCTCACAGTAGACCAGTCCAAACAACAATCACAGAGTCATTTTTAACTCCATCATCCAGAAAGCTCTAATCTCCTCTAATCTCTTCCGAATATTCTCTGTGATCTCGCCTTCATTTTCCCGAGCTGGGATGTTGTTTCTTTTTATCGACGGCGCTCGTGTTGTGCCGGCTGCCGTTTTGTGAAAGCTGTCGGCGGGGACTCACAAATCCTCGACTTCAGAGCGTTATTTCAATCCACTTCAGGTTTAATCCTGACTTTGTTTGGTCTGACGTTTTGTGTAGAGCTTTTGTTGGAAGATTACATCATCTTTCTGCACAGCATTATTTTAAGAAACTCTTAAAAGACATGTATGTTATTTTGGATCTCTTTTGTAGAGCTTTTTGTTGGGCAAGACACATTATCTGGTGTGTACCCATGTGTTTGGTGATGGTTGCCACATTTCTGTCAGTCTGCCCCAGCACAGTTGTGGTCTAGGTCTAATCTAGGTCTAATCAGGTCTAATCCAGGTCTAACTCATGTCCAAACTAAAGATAAACATAAACCATGACTAATCCAGTTCTGAACCAGGTCTACACCAAACATCAGTCAACCAGACAAAACCAGGTCCAAGTACGACCAGCGAGCGCCCACGTACCACCACTGGTACACGTACCACAGTTTGAGAACCAATGTTAACACCAGGAGAACTATATTATATTGGATCACATGGGCGAGTCCCACACTAAATTCATTTGCTTTTATAAAAAATAGGCCAAAAAGAAAATCCTGACTTGAGTCCGGAGCCTCATTATTTTGTGTTATTTTGTCATAATCGTCGAGAGCTATTGTAGATGATATTTTTATTACGTCGTCCTTCCAGGATTGTTCTTTGGAAAGGTCACGTCTTGAGAAGGTCGCGTCTTGAGTCGCGTCTCGAGTCGGGTCTCGAGTCGCGTCTCGAATCGCGTCTCGAGTCGCGTCTCGAGTCGCGTCTCGAGTCGCGTCTCGAGTCAGGTCTCGAGTCGCGTCTCGAGTCGCGTCTTGAGTCGGGTCTTGAGGCCCATGCTGAGTCATAAACATCTCTCCATTCGCTACGAGCAAGGGACCAGACCCCACTTTTGGATTGTGTGCGTGCTGGTATACCAGGCTCGAACTGCCCGAGATGTGACGCTCACATTAGGTTAATCCTCCAGTTTTTGTTGTTTGATAAATCAGTTTGTGAAAGAGTGGTTCAGGGAGCATGAGACAGCATTTTCACACATGGACTGACCACCACAGAGTCCAGACCTTAACTCCATCAGGACTCTTTGCTGGAGGAGACTCTGCCCAGTGGTCCGACTCTCCCACATCGATCTTGGTCAACAATCAGAGCTAAAAGGAGTCCAACAAAATACTGTCTGACCTTTAGTGTGTTCATTATCCTTCATTAACTTGAGCTCTTCCGGTTCTTTCCGTCTGTTAGATTAGCCAAACTAAAGCAAGCCTATTACATTTGGCTCAGCGTAACATCCAGCTGCAGCAGACGCCCCATTCATCGTCCATGGGTTATAATTTACCAGCGTCTGGCAAACATAAACAAAGCCATTAAGTGGACATCAGAATGAATCTTACAGACTGCAGCAGATTTATTGATCCATGTATTATGAAGATGTGTTGATCATGAGTTGGTAAATACATGCCTCATCTCAATTACATGTTGGATTATTAATTGGCACCATGATGAGGACTTTATTTATATTTATATAGCTAATGTTGATTGAAGCAGCAGTGATGGCGTTTTTTGGATGATTTTACTGTAGTTCCTCCTCTGGCCTCACTTTGGTACGGTGGCCCTGAAGGAAAAACATACACCTTAGCCTTTCTGCTGGCCTCTACAGAGCTCCATCTTCTTCTGTTTATCCGTGGCCGGGTCGCGGAGGTAGCGGTCTAAGCAGAGATGCCCAGACTTCCCGCTCCCCAGACACTTCCTCCAGCTCTTCCAGCCGAGAGGTATAATCCCTCCAGAGTGTCCTAGGTCTCCTCCCGGTGGGACATGCCCGGACCAATTTTATGCTTGACCATTATCTATTTTTTTTACTTTACAAAGATGGTTGTGGGTGCGATTCCCCGACCGACTAAAGTCTCTCTAAATGGACTTTGTATATGTCGTGCTGTGGGTCCTATACCATTCAAATACATGTATGTGTCAGGAGATTGTCATGTATGTGTATGTATTGTATGCATGTGTCAGCCCGGGGACTAGTCAGTGTCCAGGTTGTACCCCACCTAAAGCCCATAGTTGCTGGAATAGACTCGATCCAGCACAAATGAGTCTCACAATATTTACGTCACGCGCTTTAGAGTTAAAAGAATAATAATAATAATAATAACAATAATAATAACAATAACAATAACAATAACAATAATAATAATAATTCAGGTAATTTCTGTATTTCCAAAAAATAAGCTGAAAAATAGGAATAGTAAATTTCAACTAAAGAAGAACTTAGAAGTACAATGTATTCAAAAAAATACTACAAACCTATGTTCTCAAGCAATATTCAAGTCTTGGATAAAACTCCAAATGCATCCTTAAAGAAATGTCACTGGTCAAAAACAATATCTAACCATGCTAAATTTCTCTGTTGTTGCTGGTAAAGAGAACAGAGGACTGGATCACTGCGAAAGCATACAGAGAGTAGTCACTGCAAAAGCATACAGAGAGTAGATTACTTCAGGGAAACATCTTGACTTTATCTTTTTGAAAATACTGCACTGAGCAAAGTCCCATTTGTAGCAGAGTGCACGGAGTTTGTATTGAGTGGGCCTTAGTTCTGACCCAGCTCTGCCCATGGGCCTGGCCAGTGCTCTGCGGTCAAATTGCTTGTGGTGCTTGCTCAGTAGTAGCTAGTGAATAATATCTGTAATGAAGGCCAAAAGATGTAATATGTTTTTTCTGTTGTCCGTCAAAGTGAGCTTTTATACACAGATGAAGCATTTTCAGTAATATGTCACAATTGTTATTTTACCAAAGGAACCTTTTTTGGACTAAAGCCTGTTGCTGTAGAGGCCAAGGGAGGTACACCTTGGCCTCTACAGCAACAAGCTTTAGTCCAATAAAGGTTCATTTGGTCTTCACAAAAGTTCATTATGAGGCTTTTCTTTTTAATCAGACTAGTGCTGCGTGTTCATACCTTGACATGTTTCGACCACCTCCTGTAGTCTTCGTCAAAAGTCAAGTGGTGTTCAGTGATGTGCGTTGCCAGCCGATTCTCCTTCTACCACAGGTACCAGAGGTAGTAGGAGAACAGCTCTATCTGCACTTCTGACCAAAACTACAAGAAACACACAGCACTGGTCTAATTAAGAAGAAAAGCTTCATAAAAAAACATCAAGTATTTGGGATAGGTTATGAATGATGATAGCCCCCACAAACTCTGATTTGATGTTGCTGTGGGCTGTAGGAAACCGCTGGACATCTGCTATAACATTCTTGGAAGACTTTTGATAGATACTGACCACTGAAAACAGGAACAACTTACCCCAACTTACTTAAGAACAGCAGTTTTGGAGATACAGAGTAGACTGATAGATGTGACTGTATGAATGTATCTCTTCTATTGCAATCATGAATGTTTTTAAATTATGTTGCTGAGCCTGTATATAACAGTGGCTTTTTGACCCTGAAGTTGATAAATGCATATATGGAGGAAGATGAATACACTAGACTATGGGAATATCAGGAAAATGGTTTGAGCCTTTAGTTTGTTCTCCAAGTCCTTGCAAATTATTCGTTCTCTTCCTCCATCTTCTCACTTACAACAAACTTGGACCGTTTGGGATACAACTGTGAGTTTCGACACATTATGTGATGCAGAAATGTGTGGAGTCATAAAAGGCCACTTGCTCATATGACCTATGAAATCATCTAAACAATCTTATCTGTGGACCAAAATAAGTCATACCCTATAGAGAGACCTAGAGGTGTGAATGTTTTGACCTTTTTGTATTCAACTATATGGATCGTGAAGGTCTGTCAAAATGAACTAATGAAAAAAAATGATGTTTTCTGGTGAAGTGAGGTGACGCCTGGGTGACAGTCATCGGCGGCCAGAACAGCACACTACGTACCCGAAAGATGGTCGTCATAGAAGAATAAGAAGCAAGAAAGAAAAAAAAAAAAGTGCTGGGATCAAACGCAAGGTTTTGATCCTGTTTTTTGCGCCATGGGAGGAAGGAAGAACACTCATTACAGCAAAGGAGAGTGAAAAACATGCTAGATTTAAGATGCATGAAAAACCACACCAACCAATAATTTTCAACATGAACATCTTAAATATTAAAGACTTTGTTTTAGAAGTATCTTGTTTGTTTGTTTGTTTATTTGTATTACATGTTTTTTGTCATTGTAGTCTGTAAGTTTCCTATAATAAAAAAAATGCTTTATCTGACCCTGTTCTATGATGTAAAGTAGGTAATCTGTCATAATTATTACTCTTACTCTAGTGCCTCCCCTGGCCTCTACAGCAACATCAGATCAGATTTTATGTGATACCATTTTATTTTATTTTAGTTCCTCCTTTGGCTTCTGCAGACTACAGACAATCAACTTTACATCATTGAACATGGTCAAATAGTAGATAAAAACATATCTATCTATATATATATATATATTTATTTTTATTTTTTTCAAAAGACCTCAGCCAAGGCAGCTCAATTCCACGGATCATTCCCAAAATTCTATCAAGTGAAAATTTCCTCCAAATTAGTGAGTATTTTTTGAGTAAAGTTGCTAACTGATGCCATTCTTTAAAAAACATCCTGGATCCAGACGGTGTTCTGGATCACTCACAAAATTGAAGCAATTGTTCCTTGTGTCATTCCTGACCTTCCCTGAAAATTTCTTCCAAATCCGTTTTTGTATAAAGTTGCTAACAAACAAACAAACATTTCACTGTGCTGTAACTTTTTGAGGACTTGCTTTGAGTCTGCCAAACTCACATGGGACTGTTCTGTGTGTAATCTATAAATAACATAAGGGCGGATATGTGGAAAATTGTGTTGATTTCACAGATGATGGTAATGTGTCCCACCAGACTCACACGAGGGAGTGCATGATGATCTGTGCACACTGTGTAGTGTGTGTAGAGAACCATCAGGGCGAATTGTTGGGCAGTTATTTTTAATTATCACAAGTTACATTTCAAATATTTAGGGGTGGCAGTAGGAGGTAGAGTATGTGAGTTGGTGATTCAAATCGCTTTTTAATCCGGCCCGCCAAGCACTTACATATTTTTTACATGATAAATTATTGCCAATTTGGCACTCACGTTGTTATAACCTCCACATCAACATATTTTTTTCACTGAGGTCCGATTTCAGTGTTTGCTAGAGTTAGGTTTAAAATGATTGGTTTATTTTGTAGACATATTAGATTTACAGAGGATTTTGGATATTTTATTTCATTTTTGAAATTTGTAGAGATCTTTTTTTTTTTTTCTTTTTTTTTAAACATCACATTTTGCCATCTTTTTTGAGACAAAACTCGGAGTGAATCCATGTAAGTCTATGATGCAGATTAAATAAATGTTATGACATAAACACTTTAAAGAGTAGATTGAACATGTTCATTGTTTTCAGGTTAAAGAGGTCCTGTTATGAAACCAAACTGGCCAAAAATCCCAAAAT
The DNA here is from genome assembly GCA_036025475.1 of Philypnodon macrostomus. NCBI lineage: Eukaryota > Metazoa > Chordata > Actinopteri > Gobiiformes > Eleotridae > Philypnodon > Philypnodon macrostomus. The sequence goes on along the minus strand of JAVQKC010189864.1, from coordinate 6,132 downwards.
GGAAAAAATAATTGTATCTGTAGTGTCTCACCTTAACATTGCATTGCAGATTTCTATTGTTGCTCCATAATATTGTGTCCATTAATACTCACGAGAACAAAATGAAATACAATGCCAGGAAATGTAATTCCTGTGGTTTTAGATTACAGCTCACAGAGAGCTGATTTAGAGAGAGTCAGACACATTATGTGTTAAACATTTTCAAAAAATTTTTAAAAAAAAATTTCAATTTAGTATAAAGTCCAATCAGGCAAAATGTACAGGTCGTTCTGAGAGCAGGTTTCATAATTGTCATCAAAATGTTTTTTATTGTACCATAGACATTTTGTTCTTTGCCTGCACTTGCGTCACAAAACTGATATTCGTTAATAATGTGTCTTTCTGTATGATATGCCATTTTCAAGTGGGCTATTTCCGTATATATATATATACATATTATCCATTCTGATTTGCAGCACTGGGTATATAGCGCATTGCATTGAGCAATGACGTTGAAGCACCAGTGGAGAAAATGAATGAGAGGGAGCGTGTGTGATTGGTGTGAAGTCGGCTGGTGGTGAAAAATTAGGTAAAAGGAAGCGTCCCACAGGTGAAACTTTAGTGTTATGCTTTAGACCCACATGCTCTGGCCCTGAGACTGGAGCTCTGACTTGAAATGATTCTGTTGATGATCTTTCACTTTTCTCTGCTCACTCCCACTTTGGTATGTTTGGAGTTCCAGCAAGAAATCTGCATGCTCCCATCTGTTCGCGTGTCTAGCACACTTTATTGGAGGCTGCAGATTATTGGAAAAACATGGAATGCATAATGTTTCATGACAACCAAAAGCACTTAGCAGTTGAGCTCATTATTGATTGAGTCTACACAGCCACACACTGGTAGTGGTCAACTCTGTAGCCACAACTGACCTGGGGCACAATGTTTGAGACGTGGCAGCCATACACACCTAACCACCACACACACCTATCACATTCATAGATAGGTAATTTGTGTAAAGTGTCTTGCCCATGGATACAACAACAGCACTGGTAGGAATGAAACTACCAACCCTCCAGTTATTAAATGACCTGCTTCTATATCACCACAAATATATGCAATAAATATGTTGAGTTTTGTGATAACAATGGCTATAACTGGTCATTGTAACTTCAACAAAATGTAGTTGTTAGGACAATTATTTTTATTATTATTCATCAACATCTTTGCATTACATACGTGTTTTTTTTTTTTTTTTTTACATATTACATATTGCTTGATTCGTTTCTATGAATTTGTTTACAGCAGCCTTGCACTGCGTCAGAAGTTCTATGACAATATTTTTGATAACGCAAGACGGAAATGTGCAAAAATAGTTCATATGGGCCAACATCACTGACTTCTTACGCATTTTAAACCTTAAAGCCACAGCAAGATGCAAAATGGCATGTCATAAGGGAAGCACCCACAAGATATCTGTGTATTTTGGAGCCACCTGTTGAAGGAAATGTGTGGGGAGTGTGCTGCTCTTATTACCATATATTTGTGCATGTGTATATTTGTAGATGTGTGTAGGTTTGAATTGCGTTGATTCTGCTTTTGTGATGTGATCGGGAACGTCTGTCTCCCAGTGGGCCACTCTCGAGGCAGAGCAGCAGTGCCGATGGTGCCAATGAGGGAGCTTTTGCACGTGTGTCTTTACAAGTGTGAGGTTGTGTGCGTTTGTGAGGGATTGTGTGTGTCGGTGTGTGTTTTTTGTGTGCGTGCGAACACTTAAGCCGGCCAAATGTTCTCAGAAGAGCGGCTCCAAGTACGTGAGTCAGACGTCACACCTCTTCTGCTGCTATCTTCATGTCTGCATTTTGGGGTTTTTTTCACACAAATTCTCATTTTCATATCTCAACAGTCAACAGTCAACAGCGAGCTCTGTTTTCTACCACATATTGGCGTCAGTGACTTTTCACCTTCATGTTACACAAATAGACATCCTTCATATTGTTGGGTATGATGATATTCAATATGCAAGCAAGATCCATAATGTTTGCAGCAAACTTCTGATACAACAAGGCACCAACTGCATTTTCTATGTAACAACTTGTGAATGTGCGGGAAAAATATAATGTAATTATCTGTATTGAATTCAAATCCAGATCTAGTTAACAACTTAGCAAAAAAAGTTCAAGGTTTTAACAGTGGATGCCCTACCTCCATTTACCCAGGCTAGGAACTGGGCCAATGGCGACATGGTCTTCTCAATACTGTAAAAGACTTGCCTTTTTGTTTGTTGGTACAAAATCTATAAAATCTTCACATCAACACGATCAAGCAGTCTGTACAAAGAGAGGCTTGAAATGACCTGCATGTAACAGTCGACTGGCACTAATAGCTAGTGCTAATGGCTCTGAAGCCCTGACCCTTGATAAAGAGAGCTGCACCTGTTGTGATCAGTGTGAAAGGCCTGAAACAAACAACATCAGGTCTGATAATGTTCCTACTGTCGCAGCACAGAAAGGATACAGGTCTGGATGACCGCTGACACATTGCACACTTCATATGCTGTATTTCGTTTGGCTAATTCATGAGGTGTGCATCCTTGGGGCACTTGGTTCAGTCCAAATCGCCCACAATGCAGTTCTCCTTCTTCTTTTGTTTTTTTGGCAGTTGGTAACCTTAGTGGTACATCCCCACCAACTGCTGCCTTATTCTGAACTATGATACTTACAGTGTTTTACCACATATTCCTCAATAATAATAGTTATTTATTTTATGTATTTTTAGTATTGATTACAAAGTACTCTCATATTTGTGTGTTTTTGACTAAACCGGTTTAAATTTTGTATCAGAATAATTTTAAGTTTTATTCTTTGATTATCTTACTTTTTGAGTTATTTGATATATCAGGAAATCAGGGAAAGAAATTCAGCAAATTGTCATAAACGGGATTTGAACTCACAACCCTGGGGTCAGCTGTTTATGTGACGTTTTTATTGCTTAAATAAAAATATTGCTCATATATTGATCTGTGACATAATGCCGTGACGCACCAGCACCTCCCAAGCATGTTCCAAATGGAGCATGTTAGCGTGTTAGCAGGACTCTGGAAGACTGCAGGTGGTGGTCCAGATTCGAAGCAGCCTTCCAAAGGAATACGGCCATAGTGTCATAATTAGAATTGTCTTCTTCAAGTCATGTAGACAGTGAGCTGATGTAACACTGGTAAAGTGTGATACCAGTGCAGGTGAATTTAAATGACAAAGCCAGTCAGTGTAGATTCATCATCAGCCAAAGGCAGTTTTCATTTACAGGAAGAAAAACTGCAATATATTAATAATCAAGGTATTAATATGATCACTATTAATCTGTATTGGTGAGGCTTCTGCTTACAGACGGACAGACGCACAGACGGACGGACAGACGGACAGACGCACAGACGGACAGATGCACAGACGGACAGACGCACAGACGGACAGATGCACAGACGGACAGACGCACAGACGGACAGACGCACAGACGGACAGACGCACAGACGGACAGATGCACAGACGGACAGGCGCACAGACAGACAGGTGCACAGACACACAGACGGACAGACGCACAGACGGACAGATGCACAGACGGACAGGCGCACAGACGGACAGGCGCACAGACGGACAGGCGCTACAGAAAACATGACCTCCTCGATGGAGGTAATAGGTTCTATTGGTTTTCTAGTTCTTTCATAAAAGTAAAACTAGAAGTGTCTTGTAATGTTTCTGTTGGATTCTGGTATTACTGGCTCAATGATTCTCAGTAGCTGGTTATCTAAAATGACCTAAGGACATTGTCAGTACCAGTCGGGACAATGTTTTCATTGTTTAACAGATGGGGCGACATCATTGTATCTGTTTTTCTGTGCAAAGATCAAAAGTCTCCTTTTCATCGTCTGCTCTTACAGGCAGTCGCCTTCTGTGGTCCTTTATATGGAAATATTTCCCTCCATATGGTTACAAACAGGGGTACATTATAGCACGATGAGTGTAGTATCTGTTTTAAAGAGATATTTAGTCATATTGTCTGACCAAAACAGATGTACACACAAATGGAAGGACTGAAGACTGACAGGCCTGTGCCCAAACAGGCCCCATTATGCCAAAATACAATGCCAGCATTTTTCTACCATGCTATGATGTTTTTTCATTAAAAACATAAGTAGGTCTCAAAGTACTTATTAGAATATGTTTCGGTAAACCCCTCTTTGCTAGAACTTTCTATTATTTGTACAAGCTGTAGTAGTAACTGCTAAATTAGTCATTTAATTGAATTATCTTTGGGGGATTTTTTATGTTTTTGTAAAAATATATCAGCATACATTATGTTTTTCAGCGTCCACTTGTTGCTAATATGTTTGTTGTTGTCGGCAAAGCTAAAACCCGCCCACTCACTGCAATACTGCCACACAAATGAGTTTGTAAAATGACAGATCTCATGAGAATCCAGCTTGCAATGCAAGGTTAACCTGACCGTGACAAATTTGGGAAGGGTTTATTTGTCTTTTTTGATGATTGTGAAGGATGATTTTTGAGAAATTTTGTAAATTTCTCTAAAACTACATTCTTCTTTCAGTCTATAGAGGGAGCTATAGAGGTAACTGGCAGGGAGTAATTAAGTGTTTCATTTAAGTGTATGTGCAAGTTAGAGGCTGGCAAATTTACCTGACTTCCCAATTTCAATCCAAAATGTCCGACTTCCTTTTTGTTGTAGGGTGGGGCCATAATAATATTTTATGTTGGGTACACTGTGGAGAATCACTGTACCAAGTTTCATTGCTCTGTGCCAAAGTAAGTGTGTCCAGAGTCCCATAGGGGTCATAAACATAGGACGCTATAGAGGCATTCTTTATTTGACCTCTGTAATTTGCCTATGTACATTAACTATACAATTGTCCGGAGCAATTCGTTTTTGAGTTATCATGTTCACAGCTAGGATCTGTGGACGCGGACACGCACCGATGCGATTCCATAATCTCGTTGGCTGTGCAAAAGCCAGATTAGTAGCTTTACTACATTGTAAACTGACAATCTCTGTGAACACTATATGTAAATTCGCCCTGAGCTACAACCTGGTGTGTGATTTAGATGTTAACAGTTGGATCCCTGACAGTACTTCAGAACTAAGTCTTTATTTCAGGAGTATTAGCTGATTACAGATGAAGACAATTCCCTGTTAATCGGCCACTTGACGAAATTCATCTGCTGTGAAGAGCACTCAAGGCAATTCGTATTTACAATCTGAGGGTTATGGAGAGAAATTGACTTATTACTCAATTGGAAGGTAAAGTAGTGTTCAGGTTTGACAGAAATAGGCCGTGATCTGGAAGGAGATTGTACGTATAACTTTTAAGACTTTTAAGAGGTTTTCTAAGATAAAAAATTGTTTAATAAATGCCTCAAATGGACTATCTGACCATGTTCTATCATGTTAGGAAACCTCCGGACTACAAGCTTTAAGAGAAATACACAGTCTGTTTAACAAATGTTTAGTCATTAAAAATCTCCTTCAGTCACTTTTTGTTAGATTGTGGGTATTTTGAAGTATTGAAAATTAATTAGCTTAAGTTAATTAATGCAGATCATCGGATGAGGACTCTGTGGTATCTAATTTTATCCTGCATTTTAATTAATACTGGCAATGTTCCTGGTTAGATTTAATCAATAGCCTGTAATTAATTATTAGTAGATTTAGATTTGTAAACTGTTGGGAAAAAGGCTTCTAGACACAGTAAAACCTTTTCTCAAATTGTGGTTGTGTGTCTGGTGGTGAATAGCTGGTCCCACCTGTGATCCTGTCCTGAACCATGGTGGTCCTCCCCTAGACACCTCCTAGACACCTCCTAGACACTTCGTAGACACCTCCTAGACACCTCCTAGACACCTCCTAGACACCTCCTAGACACCTCCTAGACACCTCCTAGACACCTCCTAGACCCCTCCTGTTGCTGATGTCTAGCTTCCTGTTATGCTGCGTTCACACCAAACGCGACAAATGCGAAATTTTCGCGTCTGTCGCGTTCTACTTGTCGCTTGACATTTTGAAATCTGTCGCAGGAAACATGCGAATTTTTTGCCGGTTTCGCGCGACAAATTCGCAGGTTTCGCGGCGCGACAAAACTTCCTTTGC